>JAJTUV010000298.1:600000-752500 GCA_021653895.1 Mastomys natalensis
GTTGCCTTTGTCACAGTGTTTTATCACAGTGATAGAAAAGTACAATACAGAAGTTGGTACAAGGAAGTAAGCTATTGCTGTGACACACCTGATCGTGTTTGGTTCTGGAAGAACGTGGAATATTTGGGGACTTTGGACTAGAAAAGTACACTATAGGCAGAGGTTAATTGGCCATTCTAATTGAAGTTTAGAAGACAATATGGAGGCCCAACTCAAGAGGATTCATAGGGAAAAGATATTAGCAACTGAGGTAGATCTTTCTTGTGAGACTTGGTAAACAGTGAGTTGATTTTTGCCCTTGTGTTAAGACTCTGTCTGAAGCTTAATTGAAGAACTTGAAACTAATCTTGTAGTCTGAGAAGATTTCAAGACAGTCTCTGTTGACTCTGTCTTGTGGTTAATAATAATCACGCTCATGCAGACCTACAGTAAAAAGGAGGAAACAAGGACAAAAAAATACAAAATGTACACTTTGAAGAGAAAAGAAGTGCTAGGAAATGTAATGTTTGAGCCAAGGATTGTGGTCAAAACACTTAATGAGACCGACCAGACTGGAAGGGAAAAAAGGGAGTGGCCCCTCAAGACAAGACCTTCTGCAGCAAAGCTTCCAATTCATAAAAAGAAGTTAATGCAACAAAATAAATCTTATGAAATGTGATTCAGGAAGGGATCAGGTCGAATCCCAAGCAGGCAGCCAAATTTGGTAGCATTGGCTATGTGGTTCTGGCTTTATGAAAGCTATAGGAATAAGGGATTGTGGAATTTTCCTCCACAATTAAGAACAGCCACTGAAACCAGGCATGGGGCAGTGGAGTCCCTAAACAGAAACTAAAGAATGAAGCTGTAAAAGTAAAGCCTGGATTGAGTTGGAGACCTCAAGATATTAGAGGTGCCAGAGCACAAGAATTTCGTCACAGGAGAGCTGCAGATAAGGGGTAGAACTAGCCTAAGAGAGAGAAATGTGATGTCAGAAAAAAGTGGAATTGCAGAACCATCTAGCCCTTTCACATCAGATATAGATCTACAGGATTTTGAGTTTGTCCTGCTGGGTTTCTTTCTTGCTTAGATCTAGTATATATTCATTATGACTTTGTTCCTCCCTTTTAGAATAGCAATGTATATTCTGGGCCTTTGTATGTTAGAAGTATGTAATTTGCTTTATATTTTTATAAGAGGTTTGTTCTAACTAAAAGAGTGCTTTGAGTTGCAGAAGAAACCTTGAACTTTTAAATTATATTGTGTCTATGAAACACTATGGGACATTTGAAGTTGGTTTGAATATACTTTATATTATGATATGGCCCCAAGCCTATGGGATCAGGAAGTGGAATCCGTGGTTTGAAATAGAATACAACCCTCTTAGACTCATATATTTGAAAATTTGGTCCTTAGTTGTTGAAACTCTTTGGGAAATATTAGAATATGTGGCCTCGTTGGAGGAAATAAATCACTACAGGAGAGGGGGATGGTGGCTTTGAAGTTTCAAAAGACTCATGCTATATTCGGTTTGCTCATCTTCCTTCTTGTAGGTAAGTATGTAGGCACTCAGAAACAGCTCCAGTGACATGCTCTCATGTTTTCTACCATAATGGTCAGTAACTCTCATCTTCTGAAACTGTAATCCCTCAATTAAATTCTTTTTTTTTTTATTGGAAATTTTTTACATTTCAGATGTTCTCTCCTTACCCCATTTCCCCCTCTCCTCCCAGGAACTCACTATCCCTTCCCCCCTCCTCCTGCCTCCACGTTGGTGTACCCCCACCCACCTCCCCCATACCTCACCTCCTCACCCTCGAGTATCCCCCCCCCCACGACGTCCAGCCTTCATGGGACCAAGGATCTCTTCTCCCACTTATATATAGCTCCGTTGCATATATAGCTGGAGCCATGGGTCTCTCCCTAAGCGCTCCCAGGCTGGTGGTTTAGACCCTGGGGGCTCTGGTTGGTTGGGATTGTTGCTTTCCTCATGGTGTCGCGAATCCTCTCAACTCCTTCAGCCTTCACTCTATCTTCTCCATTGGGAACCCCATGATCAGTTTAATGGTTAGCTGTGAGCATCTGCCTCTAAGTATGTCAGACTCTTGCAAACTTCTAAGGAGACAGCTATATCAGGCTCCTGTCAGCATGTACATCCTGACATCCACATCAACCTCTACCTTTGGTGACTGCACATAGGATGGATATCCAGGTGGAATGGTCTGTAGATGGCCCCTCCTTCAGTTTCTGTCCTGCACTGTGTCTCCATATTTGCTTCCTTGAGTATTTTGTTACTCCTTTAAGAAGGATTGAAGCCCCCCCCTACTTGGTCATCATTCTTCATGAGCTTTATGTGGTCTGTGAGTTGAATCTTGGGTATTTCAGGCTTCTGGGCTAAAATCCAATAATCAGTGAGTGAATACCATGTATGTTCTTTTGTGATTGGGTTACTTCACTCAGGATGATATTTTCTAGTTCCATCCATTTATATAAGAATTTATCAAATTCATTGTTTTTAATAGCTGAGTAATATTCCATTGTATAAATATACCACACTTTTTGTATCCATTCCTCTGTTGAAGGGCATCTGGGTTCTTTCCAGTTTCTGGCTATTATAAATAAAGCTGCTATGAACATAGTGGAGCATATGTCCTTGTTATGTGTTAGAGCATCTTCTGGATATATACCCAGAAGTGGTATAGCTGGGTCCTCAGGTAGTGATATGTCCAATTTTCTGAGGAACTGCCAGACTGTTTTCCATAGTGGTTGCACCATCTTGCAATCCCACCAACAATGGAGCAGTGTTCCTCTTTCTCCACATCCTCGCCAGCATCTGCTATCACCTGAGTTTTTGATTTTAGCCATTCTGACTGGTGTGAAGTGGAATCTCAGGGTTGTTTTGTTTTGCATTTCCCTGATGACCAAGGATGCTGAACATTTCTTTAGGTGCTTCTCGGTCATTCACATTTCCTCAGTTGAGAATTCTTTGTTTAGCTCCTTACTCCATTTTTTAATAGGGTTATTTGGTTGTCTAGAGTCTAATTTCTTGATTCTTTGTATATATTGGATATTAGTCCTCTATCAGATGTGGGATTGGTAAAGATCTTTTCCCAATCTGTTGGTTGCCATTTTGTCCTATTGACAGTGTCCTTTGCCTCACAGAAACTTTCAATTTTATGAAGTCCCATTTGTCAATTCTTGATCTTAGAGCATAGGCCATTGGTGTTCTGTTCAGGAACTTTTCCCCTGTGCCTAGGTATTCAAGGGTCTTCCCCACTTTCTCTTCTATTAGTTTCAGTGTGTTTGGTTTTATGTTAAGGTCCTTTATCCACTTGGACTTGAGCTTTGTACAAGGAGATAGGAATGGATTGATTTGCATTCTTCTGCATGCTGTCCTCCAGTTGAACCAGCACCATTTGTTGAAAATGCTGTCCTTTTTCCACTGGATGGTTTTAGCTCCTTTGTCAAAGATTAAATGACCATAGTTGTGTGGGTTCATTTCTGGGTCTTCAACTCTATTCCACTGATCTTCCTGCCTGTCTCTGTACCAATACCAGGCCGTTTTTATCACTACTGCTCTATAGTAAAGCCTGAGGTCAGGGATGGCGATTCCTCCAGAAGTTCTTTTATTGTTGAGAATGGTTTTCGCTATCCTGGGTTTTTTGTTGTTCCAAATAAATTTGAGAATTTCTCTTTCTAGTTCTGTAAAGAATTGAGTTGGTATTTTAATGGGGATTGCATTGAATCTGTAGATTGCTTTTGGCAAGATGGCCATTTTTACTATATTAATCCTGCCAATTCATGAGCATGGGAGATCTTTCCATTTCCTGAGATCTTCTTCAATTTCTTTCTTCAGAGACTTGAAGTTCTTGTCATACAGATCTTTCACTTGCTTGGTTAGATTCACCCGAGGTATTTTATATTATGTGTGACTATTGTGAAGGGTGTCATTTCCCTAATTTCTTTTTTGGCCTGTTTATCTTTCATGTAGAGGAAGGCTACTGATTTGTTCGAGTTGATTTTATAACCTGCCACCTTGCTGAAGTTGTTTATCAGGTTTAGGAGTTCTCTGGTGGAGTTTTTGGGGTCACTTAAGTATACTATCATATCATCTGCAAATAGTGATATTTTGACTTCTTCCTTTCCTATTTGTATTCCTTTGACTTCTTTTTGTTGTCTAATTGCTCTGGCTAGGACTTCCAGTACTATATTGAATAGGTAGGGAGAGAGTGGGCAGCCTTGTCTAG
Source organism: Mastomys natalensis (assembly GCA_021653895.1). NCBI lineage: Eukaryota > Metazoa > Chordata > Mammalia > Rodentia > Muridae > Mastomys > Mastomys natalensis. The sequence goes on from JAJTUV010000298.1 coordinate 604,224, forward strand.
TCCCTGATCTTAGTGGGATTTCTTCAAGTTTCTCTCCATTTAGTTTGATGTTGGCTATTGGTTTGCTGTATATTGCTTTTACTATGTTTAGGTATGGGCCTTGAATTCCTGATCTTTCCAAGACTTTTACCATGAAGGGATGTTGAATTTCCTCAATTAAATTCTTATATAAGATGCCTGGTCATGATGTTTTACCACAGTCATTGAAAAGTTCATCTTTCTTCCTGATTATCTGCCTCTTTTCTAATAGTCCCAATTACAGCCCATCTATTGTTTTTTAATATTTGTGTGTGTGTGTGTGTGTGTGTGTGTGTGTGTGTGTGTGTGTGTGTCAGGCCTTAGTGTACATATGTGGACTACAAGCTGAGAGCTGCCATGTGGGTGCTGGGGACTGAACCCAGGTCCTATGCAAGAGCAGTAAGTGCTGTTATCTGCTGTGTCATGTCTCTAAACATTCTCATCTATTTTCCATTAGATTTTACACATGATAGAAAGAAATACATTTTTGTCATATTTATTTCACTCCATATGATGGTCTTTAGTTTTTATCAATTTTCCTGTATATGACTTGCTTTTGTTCTTGTTTGTGCCTGAACAAAATACTATTTACTATATACACAACATTGAGTAAGTCCATTTATTCCATTGAAGGGCATTAAGGATTATCTCCTACGTTGGCTCTTATGAATAAACATAGCCAGCTGTACAGCAATACCTAATATATGCTACCTTGTCCTCTCTCAGCTATATGCCCAGTAGTAGTACAGTTGAATCAAGGGGTAGCTCTATTTTGGGTATGTTGACAAATCTCCATGCTGATTTCCATAGTGGCTGTACTCATTTATATTCTCGTCACACTATACAAAGGGAGCGTGGGCTTTTAAATTTCTGACATCATTTAGTCAAACTTACAAAGAATTGACTAGGACCTCATCAATCAAGTAATCTATTTTTAGGGTAGTAATGGAGCATGTTCATTTCTCAAGACATGAGGATCTTGTTGGCACCAGGTATTTGATTTAGAAAAAAAATGGGATAAAAATATACATTTGGAAGTACTAGGCTGAGGAGATGAGACTTAGAATTCATAGGTAGTTCCACATTTTAGCTCCATTTATATGCTAATATTTAAAAATATAAATGTCAGCTGTCTTTTAACTGTTCATCTCAGTGACAGTTCTTGGTGCCAAAGGTGAGCAAGCATCCTGAACAATCAATGAAACTGCAGGTGAGTCAAAGCAACTGGGCTAGAACAAATCATCTAGACAGCCCAGAAGAGAAGCTCAGACCTAATGAAGGGAACCAGTGAGCAGATGTCAGCAGGAAGATGGGCTTCCATCTGCTGGCTGCTCACTTGTGACTAACCAAGCCAGCTGTGGTGTGAACTGGGGACATTCCAGGTACTCCCCACATGTCAGTCGTTGGCTGTGAAGCAGAAGGAGGATGTCAAATTGCTGAGTTTTTTTTTTTTTTATATAAAACTGACACTAAAGCCAACAAGTTTTTACATTGACCATTGACATACTGACTCTACATTCAATCTTGTGGGATGTGGAGCTCCACCCTCCAAGGAAAGACCACATCTCCAAGTGCACTGCAGGAAACTCATTCTGAATATTGGAATGTGTAATGCATAGTATATTCAATAAGATAATGTCTCACTCAGTGCATGCTGCAGTTATTTCTCGGCACCATTTAATAAATAAGAATTATGTTGAAAATATGGTTACATTTATTTGTAATATTATACATCACACTTGATTGTACAAATATCAGGATGTTCAAAAACTATTTTGAGAATTTAAAAAAGCTAAAAAATTTTTTTATACATTTGCACAGACTAAATTAGATTTTGCAAAACTACATATCATATGATTATCACTGTCAAAATCAATCTTAACTCTCTACTAAATCGAGTTGTATATATTTCATGACTTAGATAGTAATTTGTACTTTAATATATATTTATAATATGTCTACCAAAGATCATATGTACACAAAGCTTTCCACAGTAACTTATATGGAAATTCCTATCTGAAAGTTACCTATGATGGTATTGGTTATTCAGCACTTTCAGTTTGGTTTCTGATAAGTTTTCTAATTTATGAAACATATAAGCTTGAAATATATAAATTGTTCGTAGACAAAGGTAGGATTCCAGGAATGCTGAAAACATTTTTGTAACAGATTTTGTAAGCAAATAATTCTTTTAATGGTAATTCATTTGCATTTGTAAGCACATGACCAGTGGAAGCCAGGCTCAGCCAACTGAGGGTCAGACCATCTCAAGATAGCACATTTTACAGTTTGAAACCAGAAAAGCAACTCTGAGCCTTGGCACTTCACTATCATCTCTTGAAAAACAGAACAAAACAAACAAAAACAAGAATCCCACACACAGGTCTTCTGTTCTTTCCCCCTGACTCAGTCCTCATTGTTAAAGCAACTCACTGTCACCAATGGGCTGCTACAATGCTCTCTAACTTATCTCCTAAGTCTGTTCCAAACTCCACTAGCTCTACCACACCCACACTGACATTTACATATGTCAAATTTCAGTGCTTCCACCACTCTAAAGACCTTTGAAATAAGGAATACTCTTTGAATGTGGATCACAACGATTGTTGACCTTGGCCTCCCCCCCCCCACCCTATCTCTGATTCGTGTGCTCTCTCTATGCACTCTAACTTTCATCTGTCTCATCCATAATGGCTTTTAGACTAAGTGTCACCATGTTTCAATCTTAGTTAAGTCATCACCTGCAGAAAATCCAATCTTACAATTCTGTGAAGCCACACCATAGATTTCTCCACAGTTCCAGTTAAAATTGACATCACATATTTCATTAATAATACTTGAATCTCTATCTTTATAGTTAGATTGTGAAGCACATGAAAGCAGGAATGCTGTGTTCATTTTTTAATCAATGTATCTCTAGGAGCTAGTTAGTAAACCTACTTAAGGATGAATGGCAAAGAGCTAGCAAGATGTCTCAGCTTTAAAGGTACTTGCCACTACACCTGACAACTTAATTCCCAGTACCCACATGGTAGAATGAGAGGATTGACTCAGGCAAGTTCTTCTCTGACATCTACACATGCATTATGGCATGCAAAAACATTCATACACGTAACATACAAACATAATAATAAACAAACAAATAATACTGACATTTTAGTTAATTTGATTAACCAACCATACAGTATTCATCAACTTTTCAATTATATCTTAGTCATTGGCAGTGAACTAATCAAGACTGATACTTAGTAGCCAAAAAGGGAGGCTAAACATACTACCTCTCCCCCCCAAAAAAAACATTAACTTAATTTTAAAAAGTAACTAATTAACTTACCACAGCCAATCTCATCTGTACGATCTCCACAATCATCGACCAGATCACAGAGCTGGTACCTTCCTATGCAAGCCTTTGTCTGTCTACACCAGAAGTGATCTGCTTCATCACAGCTCTCCACAGGAGGAGGAAGAGCACAGTTTTTAAAACGGATGTCATCAACAGCAGAGACCCCACTATAAACGGCCAGACTGACTTTCTCTAGCGACAGGTAGAAGGGTTGAGTGAGGCGTCCAAGCTGGACAGTTGCCTCTGACCACTGGTTGCCTTGGTTATACAGCACTCTCCAGAGGGCGGTGGTGTCCCTGGAATTTTCTAGATGTAGCTGCAACTCAGCTGCCCCCACTGACCATCCATAGTTATAAAACCTGAAAGAACATAATGCATGAATACATTATAGGAAAGACTACATAGTTGATCTTTGGACACTTCCTCTCCGACCAATTTCTAGTTAATTGTGGCAATGTGCACTTTTCTTTTCCACAGTACTTGTAATTGGCCATTTGACAGAATTTGTCTACTGAGATGCACATTGTGCAACTCTCATAACCTGGAAATCTCTTACAAGACACAGGGAGATTCCTAATTAAATTAAAATCCAATGGTAGAAGGGAAGCCCTCCTTTCATCTTAAGAAATAAATTAACCAATACTGATATCATACTCTGAAGTTAAAACTGTTTTAACTTAACACTGTAATCATTATAAAATGGAATCAGGGATAAAATCTGAATAGTTAGCAAGTGCAGGGATATGCCTGCAGTCACCATCCTACTAGGATAATTTACCATCATATATAGTTACCAGAAAGACAGTGTGCATCCAGGTCCTGTCTGGCTGAAAGTTGGGCTCTGAAGTTTAGCAGTTTGAAACAAGTTGTTGCTGTTCTTCAAAATGAACATGAAATGCCCTGTGGGGATATAAAAACAAAGCATTAAACTTATCAACTGGTTCTGCAACTCAGTGAGAGCCTTTCTGTCTCTTAATGCAGTGCCAAGTATGTTTCAGTTCATTAAAATTGTACAATAATAAAAAGTCAACACGGTAGTAAAATTTGCTTTTGGATTTATGTCTGCATTTGGATGAGGTCAACAGTCAAGTTTTAATTTCAGTTAATCCAGGCAAGAGTGTGTCAATTCCAATCATATCACCCATAAAGAAATCATTTCTTGCAGGCAGCCCAGCAGATTGTCAGTGTCACCCTACTGTGGTGTGATCTTCATACATAGACCCCCAAGTCTAACCCAGCAGTCTATAGGTGTGTATAAAGCATCCTCAGGTCTTACCTTGCGTAGTACCGTGAGTGTGATCTCTAGGTGGAGCTTGTTGCTCTAAATCAGCAGAAAGATCACTTGGGGAACTCCACACCCAGTCAAACTGGTCACCACCACTGGCTTCGAACCACCCACAGCTGTTAGCTTCAAAGTCACAATCAGCAACTGAAGAAGAAAAATGAGACTCTTAGATTTCCAGAGTCCCCTGCTTCGAGAATGTAGCACTCAAGTGGATGTAGCATCACAGTACTCCTTGTACTTAGTACAAGAGTCACAGAAGAAAATTCAGATCTTCTCAGGGCTGAAAACAGAACACGTTTCTCATACTACAAACAGAGGATGCAGAATTCCCAAATATTCTATTCTAGGAAGCAGCATCAGTCAGCCTTGTTGGTTAAGGAATTGCTAACATTTGCTTTATCACTCTAATAATCACATAATCTTCCCTCTTTCAACATCAGCAGGGAGTTTGTTTTATAGGGGTTGGTATTTCAAATATTGGCATGTGTATCACCTGATTTGTGTAGAATGTAGAATGTTTTCCTAGAAAATATGCCTAGAAATCAATTAATGTTCACAAACTCTTCTGGAGAACAAAGAAGAGAAGATTCGCAAAGAACAGAAGCCATGAATGGCAAGAGGGCAACATTAAGGGGTAACCATTGCTAAGGGCTGACATAAAAGTCTCTGTGCTGAACACTTCATACAGTTCACAAGGAACCTATGCCAAAGATGATGAAAATGAGACTTCTTTATGAAGAACGAAAGAAAGCTTAGGAGAAAGTGTGCAGTTTCACCTAAGTCACAAATGGGCAAGTTATGAAATATTCTTTTATAAAAAGTTGAAAAAAGAGAAAAAAAGATAAACCAGAAGGCATGATCTGAATTCCCTTAATGTAATGTGCAACTAGTGAAAAATGATTGCCATTTGTGATTGATCCATTGAGATTCTTAACCACTGGCTACTTTTGGCCAAGGACATGAGCTGTGTCTCCATTGTAAAGGTGTAAGGAAAGAAATAATTATCTGTGGATGAAAGTATGCAGTAAATGAAATTAGAAATTTTACTAAGGGCATTTTAAGATAGTGATAAATCATCCTAAATTTTGAAAATGTTATTTATGTATGAAACATGCATGTCACATCTAATGTTTGACAATTTCTCTCAAATATATAATATCAAAAATATGTTTGTCTTCTATTAAATTTCCTGAAATTTGACCAGTATATCATTTCAACCCTTGTCAAAAATCAGTGGAATGTGTAAAGGCATCTAAAATGCATTTAAATACTGAGTACTTTAGTAAATCAATAAAAGTGATACTTCAATTAGCAGACACAACTATAAATACACAAGATGAAGAATGTATTTCATACTTAGAATAATGATTTGTCAAAGTTAAACTCTTTTGAAGCAAAAATAAATGGTACCCACAATTGAAAAGGAATAATAACGGTGAGAAGGTGACTACCAGAAAGGAGACAGAAGGAAGGGATGGGCAAAGGTTGGCCATTGTTTAGCAAGCCACAGATGTGATGGGGTAAGTAACTTTGGTGAACTATTATAAGGGGGTGACTAAAAAACATCATACTGTGCTCCATGTTTCAAAGAGGATAAAAGAAGACTTTGAATACTTTAACCACAAAAAAATATGCAAGGATACAGATATGATTTTTATGATCTTAATACTATTCTATGCATACATGTATTAAAACATTAAATTATATATATATATATATATATATTATATATATATATATTAATTTTTATGTATCAATGAAAAATAATTTTAAGAGAAAACAATTTTAATAGAAAAAAGTGCCATTAAAACACAAATGTTCTTTTCTACCATTCTTCAATCCTGGGTTCTTATGCACATTTAAAAAACTTAATTACTTACAAATGTAAAAATGAAATTAGTCTCCAAGCTAGCCATTAATTATATATATATGCTTCCAGAACAAACATCAACAATTGTGCATGCCATAGCCATTTCTGACGAAGAAATACTTTGGGTATGTTTGAATAATTGAAGTTCAAGGATTGTCACTGCTTCCAGAGCATTATTGACTTCTTCAATTATCTCCACTACAAGCATTGCCTGCAAAACCAATATTGCATGACTATTTCCTCAGAGTTCATGGGCAGAAAGCTTTGTGCTAGGGGCAACTCCATCAGTAACTGAATGCCTGTTGACCCAGAATTTCTGAAATTAATGCTTGTCTTTTCTATGACTATGAGTAGAAAAGCTAATGACTCTACAGTGGCTTTTAATTATTGTGAGAAAAATTACCTGAATGGGCTCTATTAATTATGTTAATTATAATTACATGCGTTGCCTCTGGGAATAGTGTTAGGAGATTCTTGGTGGGATGACACACAGGTTCATCACTGTCAGCTTTGCAGACATTTCTGAGTAAGAAATATAATAAGTGTGGAATCCAAGAAGTCTTTTGATGGTGAAAATATCCAGACTCAGACGTTATCTCTGAGCCAACAACCATTGATTCTCTGTGGAAAACATCTTGAAACAACTGCCACCTTATATATTCTCCAAGAAATACACATGAAAAATTATTGCCCTCAATAATTTTTTGTTACATTTACTGGTGTGAGGAAATAAGGTGTCACATGCTGCCTGCATGCAGCAATCAGAAGACAACTTGCGAGAGTTCATTTTCCTCTTTTTGAAGTAGAAGTCAATTAGCACAACAATCTTCATCTGATCAACATACAGAAAGAATAAGAGTCATTTGAGTGCCTCACCCTACATGAGACATTTATACCAAATACCAGCACCTCAATGCTCAGGGCTCTTCAGGGGAGAAGTAACAAAAAATCGTAAGAGCCAAAAGTGGCAGGTAATTTTATTTTAATTGGATATTTTATGTACATTTCAGATGTTCTCCCCTTATCCCATTTTCCCCCTACCTCCCAGGAACCCCCTACCCATTCCCCTCCTCCTACTTCTATGAGTGTGCTCCCATCTACACCCCCCACCTCACCTCTCCACCCTCAAATTCCCCCACACACAGCATCCAGCCTTCATGGGACCAAGGATTTCTTCTCCCACCTATACCTCCCTAGCATATATAGCTGGAGCCATGGGTCTCTCCCTAAGTGCTCCCAGGCTGGTGGTTTAGACTCTGAGAGCTCTGGTTGGTTGGTATTATTGCTCTCCTCATGGGTCGCAAACCCTTTCAACTCCTTCAGTCGTCACTCTAACTCCTCCATTGGGAACCTCATGATCAGTTTAATGGTTAGCTTTGAGCATCTGCCTCTGAATATGTCAGACTCTTGCAGACCTCTAAGGAGACAGCTATGTCAGGCTCCTGTCAGCATGCACTCCCTGACATCCACATCAGCATCTACTTTGGTGACTGCACATGGAATGGATACCCAGGTGGAATGGTCTCCAGACAGCCCCTCCTTCAGTTTCTGTCCTGCACTTTTGTATCCATATTTGCTCCCTTGAGTATTTTGTTATTCCTTCTAAGAAGAATCGAAGCCCCCCCTCCCCAACTTGGTCTTCATTCTTCATGAACTTTATGTGTCTACGAGTTGAATCATTTCAAACTTCTGGGCTAAAATCCAATAATCAGTGAGTAAATACCATGTGTGTTCTTTTCTGATTGGGTTACTTCACTCAGGATAATATTTTCTAGTTCCATCCATTTACATAAGAATTTGTCAAATTCATTGTTTTTAATAGCTGATTAATATTCCATTGTGTAAATGTACCACATTTTTTGTATCCATTCCTCTGTTGAAGGACATCTAGGTTCTTTCTAGCTTCGGCTATTATAAATAAAGCTGCTATGAACATAGTGGAGCATATGTCCTTGTTATATGTTAGAGCATGTTCTGGGTGTATGCCCAGGAGTGGTATAGCTGGGTCCTCAGGTAATGATATGTCCAATTTTCTGTGACTGCAGACTGATTCGTTGCCCAGAAACCTGTGATTTGCCGCAGCCCATGAGTGATCTTGCCACACTCATATTTGTTATGCAATAGTCTCACACAATATTAATAGTAGGAGTGATGTTCCAAACATTTGCCTCCAACATTCCTTGCCAAAGCAGCCTTCTTCTAAATCACCCATGAGTTTGGATCTTAGTCATTCTGACTGGTGTGAGGTGGAATCTCAGGGTTGTTTTGATTTGCATTTCTCTGATGACTAAGGATGCTGAACATTTCTTTAGGTGTTTCTCGGCCATTCACATTTCCTCAGTTGAGAATTCTTTGTTTAGTTCGATACCCCATTTTTTAATAGGGTTATTTGGTTGTCTAGAGTCTAATTTCTTGAGTTCTTTGTATATATTGGATATTAGTCCTCTATCGGATGTGGGATTGGTAAAGATCTTTTCTAAATCTGATGCTTGCCATTTTGTCCTATTGACAGTGTCCTTTGCCTTACAGAAACTTTGCAATTTTATGAAGTCCCATTTGTCAATTCTTGATTTAGAACATAAGCCATTGGTGTTCTGTTCAGGAACATTTCCCCTGTGCCTAGGTATTCAAGGGTCTTCCCCACATTCTCTTCTATTAGTTTCAGTGTGTTTGGTTTTATGTGAAGGTCCTTTATCCACTTGGATTTGAGCTTCGTACAAGGAGATAAGAATGGATCGATTTGCATTCTTCTACATGTTGTCCTCCAGTTGAACCAGCACCATTTGTTGAAAATGCTGTCTTTATTCCACTGGATAGTTTTAGCTCCTTTGTCAAAGATCAAAAGACCATAGTTGTATGGGTTCATTTCTGGGTCTTCAACTCTATTCCACTGATCTTCCTGCCTGTCTTTGTACCAATGCCATGCAGTTTTTATCACTATTGCTCTGTAGTACACTTGAGGTCAGGGATGGTGATTCCTCCAGATGTTCTTTTATTGTTGAGAATAGTTTTTCCTATCCTGGGTTTTTTTGTTATTCCAAATAAATTTGAGAATTTCTCTTTCTAATTCTGTGAAGAATTGAGTTGGTATTTTAATGGGGATTGCATTGAATCTGTAGATTGCTTTTGGCAAGATGGCCATTTTTACTATATTAATCCTGCCGATCTGTGGCATATATGTTTTAAGAACCTGTCTTCCAGACATTATGGGGAAGATGAACATACAAACTCACAATGACTGTGACGGCACAGACCTCTCTCAGAAAAAATAATCCCAGCATGGGGTGGAAAAAGTGAACACAAAAATACAGCATTGACTGAAGAATTGGATTTGACAGCTTCTGGAACAGAAAAAATCAGTTCTCTTTGATACTGTGACCATTTGTATGTTGGCCCCACTTCAGTGCAAGCCCCAGACCCACGAGTAGTTGGGTAATAGGAACTGGACTCAATATTTTAAGGAGAGAGAGCACAGAGTTGAGTGGGTAGTGAGGGGGAAGTAGATCTGGCAGGAATAATGGGAAATAGAAAGAGTGATATGAATGAGACTCATATGGTATAATATGAAATTCTCAAAGAATTAATAACAATTTATTTCAAATAATAATTTTTTAGCAATTATAACATACCAGTTTGTAAACTACATAAACATAAATAAGAATAAGTGTACAAATTTGACTCTATTCTTCTTTATGGTTTGTTTAGCCTAAAGGGTAGATAGATGGCTCAATCAGTTAGAGAGGCTGTCACATACAGTGCCTGAGTTTGATCTTTAGCACCTAAATGAAAACATGGAAATGACAGGGTGGTAGTTTGAATAGGTTTGGCCCTCATAGATTCATGTGTTTAAGTATGATTGGCCCATGGGAAGTGGTACTATTAGGAGGTGTGGCCCTCTTGGAATAGGTGTGGCCACAATGGAGGATAGTTGTCACTGTGTGTAGGCAGGCTTTGAATTCTCCTATAGCTCAAGCTCTACCCAGTGCAGAAGAGAGCATCCCCTGGCTGCCTGCAGAAGCCATCTCTTCTTAGCTGTCTTTGGATCAAGATGTAGAACTCTTAGCTCTTCCAGTACATGTATGCCTGTAAGCTGCCATGGTGCCTGTCATGACAATAATGGACTGAACCTCTAAAACTATAAGCCAGTACCAATGAAATGGTTTACTTTATAAGAGTTGCCATGGTCACGGTGTTTCTTTACAGCAATGAAATGCTAAGACAGGTAGTTAGTATCTGTAGCGTCAATGCTAGGAGGAAAGTGGTGAGGAGGAGGTGGATCCCTGTAATTCATTGTTTATGCAGAGCAGATGAAACAACAGGTGGAGCTTCAGAGAAATCCTGTTTCAAAAAGACAAAGTGAAGAATACTCAAGGAAGACACCTGATGTAGGTGTTTGACCTTCATACATACATGTACATGCCCATGTGTGTAGACACTATATCCATATGTATACACACACACACACATACACACACACACACACAGTCACATACCAGTTCTCCTCCAGCTTTCCTGAGTTTCTTGACAGTTACTTGAAGATGAAAAGTTGAGTATTCTAGTGTGGTGGCTTATGTTCATTGAGTGTGTGCTTTGATTAGGCAGTTATTATTTTAAATTTCAAGCACAGTCATACTGCATCCCTATTTTACAGTATGTTCTCTACCTTTGTAATTATTTCATTTTAGCTTTTATTCATACCTTCAAGTGATTGTATTCTTGAAGTTAAGATAAGGTTCAAATAACTGATCTCTGGACCTCATCAATAGTTCATATTCATTAACTATTTAAAATATAGTATATAACAGTGATAAAATATTAGCAAATGAACTATTAAATAAAAAAAAGTTTGTGTAAATGAATAGAAAGAATTTCAGATAATAAAGGAAAACCAGCGTATAAAAAAGAACAGCATTTGAATTTCAGGATTACTGCTTTTTAAACAATAATGGTTCATTGTACTATCATGCATATATTTTAATATATATAAATTTATATTTATATTAATCAGTGAAAACAAATTTAAACCACAAATATTCCTATTAAAAGCATATAACTGTAATTGGCTTAAAAATAATCCTGTGATGTATCCAACACAGAATCTGTTACTAGACAATTCTCCATGAATCTCTCATGCTTTAGTAACCTCCTATGAATTACCATTTTGTCTAAGACTGTCCTTTAAAGATAATTAAATAGTATATAGCTATGCTTTGCACAGAACAACTGCCTATTCTACTTAATACAGGCAATGTTTTCATAAAGTTTATTGATAAACAAATTGGTTTGTAGGCCATTGTAAAGGAGGTGAGCTGTAGAAGCCTGAGACTCCAACTGCTAGGTAAACCTACTTCATGTGTACCTACCCTGCAGTTCTGTGTTCCCCACTTAAAGGTCAGGAAAGAACTGCTCACATATAATTCCCACACTGAGTATCATATCCTTAATGTCAAGGTCATCTGTGTCAGACAGCAATTCCCCTCTTCCATCAACATCGCAGGAATATAGCATGTGAAGTTGATACTTTACAGCAAAAGTAAAATTCCAAGACCTTCACAATACTTGACATATAACATATTAATTATTATATATATTTACATGCTATCAGTTAGAAATCTATAATTTATAAGTGAGTAGGCAATTGTTACAAAATTATTATGCACTCATTTATGTATTTAATCATTTACTATCCATTAATTTAAAAATTTGATAAAGAACATGAAACATATCTGTAAAGATATAAGGAATAAGAATACTGCTATAAAATGAGTGAAGGTTGATGATAATGGGCAGGAAAGTTGACACAGTGGTTAAGAGCACTTACTGCTCTTCAAGAGGACCTAGATTCTATTTCTAGCACCCAGATGATGGTTCAGAGCATTTATAACCCAGTTCTAGAAAATAGAAAATCAGACACTCTCTTCAGGCCTCTGTGCTCTAAGTACACATACTGAACACACAGACATTTGTACAGGGAACATATCCAAACCAATAAAATTAAAAAGACAACAAAATAGTAGAAAAAACACCTTCTATAGATAGGAGTTGCAGAGGGTAGCATTAAAGGAGATAGGTAGGAAATAATTGATAATACATATATGGATAGATGATAAGTAAATGATACATAGATACATAAATAGATAAATAGATAGATAGATGGTAGATAAGAACAGAACAATAAAAAACCTAATAAGTATATCTATGAGAATAGTGCTGCAGTCTTAATGAACACAATAACAAATGTCTTCAGAGAATAATGGGTGGTGAGGGAAACATCTGGGGTAGTAGATAAGGAAGCATGCCTACAGCTGTGCTATATGTTAAAGAAACATGAAAAAATTATTTTTATCAACACATATTTCATACACTGTTATGTATATATCCACTCCATAAAATGAATATTAATATGTGTATTATGCATTTTGAACTTGTAAAATAGGATATTGCAAAAATCTAGAGAAGGAGGGAATACATTCTTGGTACCATATCCAAAAGCCTAAGTCTAGGTATGTCACAGGTCCCAGAGGGGATCCCATTACTGATGCTTTGCTAAACAGACATGTAGTAACCCAGCCTTCTAAGTATTTATACATATGGATTAGTTTATATACATGGATTAGTGAGTGCTTTTCTAGCCGAAGTCACAGGATATTTTCTTTTAAATAGCGACCAGTGGTTACTGCAGAGACTATTGAATAGGCATGGTTCTGAGGATAAGTGACTATTGAGGCATCTATGTTATCCCTCCAGAGCCCAGGGAGCATTGTAGGAGAGGAGGTGAAAACACCACAAAATCAGAGAACAGGGTGAGGAGTGTTATCAAGTGCTGTCTTCAGGATAGATACACCTACACACACACATAACACACACACACACACACACACACACACACACCACAGAGAAAGAGAGAGAGAGAGAAACACGGAGACAGAAACACACTCATGCAAACACAGAAATACAAAAAGAAATAGATGCACATAGAGAAACACACACACACACACACACACACACACACACCAATAGAATGGAACTAGTTAAGTGAGTAAGCAAGAGAAAGAGCATAAAAGAAGAAAAGAGGATAATAGGGAGATAAATACAATTGCAATTGATTGCACACATGTATGAAATTATCCAAAATAAAAATAAATAAGTTTCTAGATGTAGATTACATATGACACTTAAACAAGAGATTATTAAAAACATGAAAGTAGAATTTAAGGCAATGACAGAAAGTCTTCCAAAACCAAAAGCCCAAGACCTGACAGAGCTACTCTTAAATTGTATCAGACTTTAAAGGTTTTTATATCAGTATTTGTAAGATTATTGCATAAAATAAAAATGGAAGAGGTGTTTTCAAATACATTCAACACAACAAGCCTAATACCAAACTTGGTAAGAACAAGGGGACAGAAAGATGGGTGGAGTCTTTGATGTACACACATGTGAAGTTCATCAAGAAATTATTTTCAACTTCAACTGAACAACACTGAAAATATCATATACTATGATCAAGCTGGTTTTAGACCAGGGGTATAATGAGAGTTCAAAACTAATGAATCAACAAATATAATATAAATAAAGCCACAAATGAAAATAACTTAATCATTTTAATAGACATAGAAAGATATCTGGCAGGAATTAAAATTGTTTCATGATGAATACTCTGAAGAAACTAGGTAATGCTTACAACTCACCAGACTGAAGATATATATATATATTGCATATGTATTGTGTATATATATATATATATATATATATATATATATATATATTAAGAAAGAAGACAAAGATATCTACTCTTACTGATTCTATTTTAATGTAATACTCAATACTTTAGCCAGAGCTATAAGACAAGAGAAAAAATAAGGATCGAAATTAGGTGAGGAAGAAATCAATGTGCTCCTATTTTCAGACAATGTGACTCTATAACTGTAAGACTCTAAAGACCACGTAGAGACTGTCAGATTGGAAAAAAAAATCCAACAAATTAAGCACGCAGCAGGATACAAAGTCAACAGACAAGAAATCAATTGTTTTTCTTATTTGGCCATAGTGAATCTGCTGAGAAAGAAATAAAGTAAACAGGAAACTAACACATTTACTATAGCCTCAAAGAGAACAGAACACCTATTCTTACCATGATAATGGAAGGCCTCTACCTAGAAAAAGTATAAATCATCAAAGAAAGAAATTAAAATGACACAAGATAATCACAGTCCCATATGCCTGACTGTGAAAAATCACCAAAGTATCCGACAGATTCAGTGCAATCCCATCAAACTACAAACATTTGATAGAGATCATAGAGATAAGATAAAAAGAAATAAAAATTTGTATTGGATCATAAAATAATGTATATAGCAATTCTAAGCAATGGAACTCTAGGATTATTACAATATCCAATTTCAAATAATCCAACAGACCTACAACAACTAAAACAGCATGATGTTGGTTTCAATCCTGGCACATGAGCTAGTGGAATACCGTAAAAGACCCAGAAATAAGTCCACAGAGCTTTAACATAGATCCTTAGCAAAACAGCCAAATCCTATATTGGAAACACAACTTGAGCGATTGTGGTAAGGACACTGGGTATTCACATATACAACACTGAAAATAGATCCCTATTTCTCAACCAGTATAAAGATCAAGTCATATGGATCTAACTCCTTAACATACTAGAGAAAGCCATAAGGGAAAACTTTTAAGATGTAAACACTGGCAAAGAACACTGTGTAGGACTTCAATTTCTCAGAACATAAAAACACAGATTGACAAATGGGATTCAACAGATAAGTATTTCTGCACAGACCAGAGAGGGTGGTACATCACTTTAATCTAAGCACTCAAAAGGCAGAAGCATGTGGATAATTATGAATTTTAGCCAAACTTATATAGTAAGACCCTGTCTCAAAAAAATTCAAATAATACAAAATAAGAGAATTAAGAAACATGAGAGAAAATATTTGTCAGCTATTAAACCAGCAAGCTGTTATGATCAAGAATACACAAAGAATTAAAATCTTGAAGCACAAGAAAAACAAGTATTCTAATCAATTAAGGGGCAAATTTACTTAAGAAACATGTTTAAAAGAAAAACAAATGGTCAACTAATACAAGAAAACATGTGCACCCTCTTCTGCCAGCAGGAATGTACAAACTAAAATGACATGCATACATGATCTTATCTTAGTCAGAATAACTATAATGAAGAAATAAAAAGGAATATATTCTTACACCTTGTGGCTGGGAACTATGTTTACTATGTTTACTATCCAGTTACTATGGAAGTCATATAAGGTTTCTCAAAACAAACAAACAAACAAACAAAACAACAAGAAAACAAACAAAAAACCTAAAAGTAAAACTAAGAAATGATCCAGCTCCTCCAGTCCTAGGCATATACCTGAAGAATTCATATCAACATACAACATAGATACCTGCCACCCAAGCTGTCCACATTATCATTGAATAACCAAGTTATGAACCCAGTGGACTTCACATAAGTAGCCATAAAAAAAAATAAATCATGTTATCTGTTGGAAAATGGATTGAAGTAAAGATCAAAACCAGGAAACAAGCATTACATGTTGACCCTAACGGGGTAATGGAAGCAATCTGAAAGCTGAAGGGAGACAGATAGGGAAGGCAGAAGAGATCCAGGTGAAGGAGAAAGGGAAGATATCAAAGGGTGAAAAGAATATGGGTATGAACAAAGTACATTACATGAATGATGCAAACACCATAATGAAGAACACTTTGTTCAATTTGAGGCTTTAATAAAAATATATTCATATATAAAATATGATGATACAAAGATATCAAATGTTCATGTATTGTTAATATAGATGCAATATTTCATAGCTCTTATGGAAAAATACGGCAAGTCCTCAAAAGACTGAGGAGCATTTGGATCAATATAGCTGAAGCAATAATTGCAGTTTGGGCTATAGACTAGAAATAATTCTAAAGACGTCATGAAAGCCTTGTACACTAATTCTCACAAAAAGGTTATTCTCAATAACCAGAGTGTAAGAGTAACTCAACTATTCACACAAAGAAGAATGAACAAAAGGTGTAGTATACATAGAAAGGCTGTTTTTCTATCTTTAATAAAAGGAAATTCTGTCATATGGTATGATAGGCATAAAGCTTCAGGACATTATCTTTTGTGAAACAGGCAAATATTCTGCAGTAGGATACTATATAGCTCATTTATATGAGGTGCTTAGAGTTGTGCAACTTCTGTAGAGAGGCAATAGAACAGTAGTGGCTTGTGGATGAAAGAAAAGAGAACAAAGAGCTATTGTTTAATAGTTTCAAAGAGATTGACAGGCACTGGAGATGGATGTTGGTGATAGTTCTGTAACAATGTGGGTACATTAATACTGCTTACAGCACAGTAAAGATGCTTAAGACTACATTTTATTTTTGAGACCAAGAATAATTTAACCCAGGCTGACTATGGATGACAATGACCTTGAACTCCTAATTCTCCTGCCTTTAGCTTCTGAGTGCTTGGATTATAACTATGAACAATAACCATTCTGGGTTTTATGAAGTGATGGGGATTCAATTCCCAGCTTCATACCCAAAGGTATGTACTATAACTCACTCACATTATCAGCTATTACATTTTATATATATTCAATCATCTTAAAGAAAAAAATGAGAGGGAGAAAACAAAATTAAAGGCTTGAAATCCCAGGGCTGGTTTAAAGACGAAGGCTACGTGGTTAGAAATATACATAACTCAAATAGAGAAGAAGCTCTAGGCAGCAAAACCATGCAACAAGAACCTCGGGCTTACAGCCACAAGGAACCCAGTTATGCTGTCAACATGAAGAGGCTAAAAAGTGGCTATTTTCACAGTCTGGAGAGAAACATCATAACAACAGATATTTTTATTACAACCTTATGATAAGCCAAGAAGTAAGTCATACACACCATCCTGGGCTTCTTGTCTCCAGCACTGTGGAACAGAGTTATTCTACTGTGTAGGTGAACTGGCTCCAGAATCCCTTCCTCATCTCTTCCCACCTGCCCATTCCAAATCTCCCTTACCCAAGTCATCAATATAAATACGATATTTCCTTAGAAACTGAAAACATTTTCCTGCATGCTTTGAACCACGTGTAATTATAATATGAGCATAATATAAACATTAAGTAAGTAGTTGCATCATTAAGAGAATTATAGTAGCCTATACATGGGTTTAGTGAACACATGAAATTTTGATTCAAATATTTTTGATCTTTATTTAGTAGAATCAGCAGATGATGGACCAATTGATGCAATAAGCTAATTTCAACAAATGAGCATTGTTTTCGGACACTTCATTTGTAATAGTTAGTCACATACTATGGAAAGCTCATAGACTAATAGCTAATAGAAAATAAATAGTAATGTTACAATAGCAAAAGAATTGATTGGCTGATGCTGTCTTCCAGATTCTGAAGAAAATACCTCATTTTTAGCTGGTTCACATTTTTTATATCACCAAGGACTAGAGGTGATTCTTTGAAGGCAACATATTTCTTATAAATCCTTGAATGACTCATTTTCTTAAACGTTTCTAGTCATAACATTATGGTGTGCTTTTGTGAGACTCCCTTTGAGTCCACCAGTGTTCCTGGTACTACCTGAAATTGGAATTTTTATTCTTTTAGTTTCTTAAGTTCTTGGAATTATGCTCTAAACATTTTGTTAGTATCTAGAAATACTGTGCTTGCCTTAAAGAAATCATAGAGAAGGCCTGTGCTACTCTATAAAAATAACCCACAATATAATTAGGAAAGAATATGAAATGCAGCATAGTAATAAAATAATTTAAATATTAGGCAGTACTATAATAAAACTAAAATGAACCATTAAATGCTGCTTAAGACATATGAATACTAATTAGGTTGTCTGGAGCTTGATCTTAAAAATGGTTAAGTTCAGAAGAAGTGGTTTTGAATGAGCTGAGGAGTTCAACATATTAGGTAATGAAAGGATCCCAAGAATTGTAATCCTATAAACTTAGTGCCAAAATGACCTATCCTTCTTCCGATTCTTAGGATAATTGAGTTTTACCAAGAAGTGCAAAATATCAAACATCATTTATTTACCTAGTCTGATACAAAGATCATCACCTTAGTTAATGACTTTTAATAATAAAACTCATTATCTGATGAGTAAAAATTTAATTTGTAATGGCAGGAAAAAACTCTTAAAATATCGATCACTAATTTTTGACGATCCTGACCTTTCCTTATCACCAATGGGGAAAAATATAGTTTTCTACTATTTTAATTTTCATAGATATTTTCTACTGTTCATACAAATTCTAAACTACCTTTCAATTCAGAATTAATAAACAATTCTTTTCCTTCTCTTGTACCATTTTCTACTGCAGTCATTAGTCATAATTTTTTTAAAAAAATACTGCTATTATTTGGTTTGCAATGAAGTAACTATAGTCTCTTTTGTGCACATCTGTATAGAATCTATCTGTGTACTCCTCATTGAAGGAGAAAACTCTTTCCATATTTGCCAAAATACAAACCCAAATGATGAAAATAATAAAAATATACTGACTGATTCAAGAAGTAATGGGTGAACTACCATGGGTGGAGGGTGGGAGGGTGGTTACATTATCTGAGAATCTTGCAAATTTTATTTTTCTGAAGACTTAGTGGAAAAAATGAAAATCAACCCAAGACATACTTTAGAGTCTAGCTCTGAACTTGGGCCTGCCACAATTCTGACCCTCACTGTCACTGCACTCCTCTTTACTTAGCTACAAAGAGACTAATAAATACAAGTGCACCTCAAAACAGTCTGGAAAAAAAATCAGTTGTGAAGAGAACATGAGAGTTCTCTATTATTAAATCACCTTTACAGTTTGTTCAAACCGATTCTGCAAAGATAAGTTCAGGTGAATCTAAGAAGCAAATGCAGCATCTCTAGGGTGGCAAAGCTCTACAGAATGGCTTGGAGACGATGATATTAAACAGGAAAAGATTAATATGTTTTCCCTATCTTACCCAGATATTACTAATCTGAATATGAAAATTGATGTGTAGAAACAGTAGAGAGGAGAGGAAACAGAAAGAGCAAAGTGGCTAAAGTTTATAGCGGCAACACCCAGGAAACTACTTATAATTCTGACTTATAAAGTGCAACAGTGAAAACAACATCACAAGTGAGCTCAAAATAATGAAACATATACAAAAAAAAAAAACGAAAAATGGTCCCCAGACAGACATTAAAGTATGATTTATGTAATCATTGAAAAGCTTTATAATACATAGCATGATTTTAATCTCAATAGAATTTTCAATTAAGAGCAATCACTCTCTTTCTCCTCTAGCTTTCATTTTTCTGATTTAATATCATTATCTTCAAACTCAACAAAATATCACAGGGTACCTGTCTGTGGGAATACATTCAGTTTTCCTCTATGATCAGTGACTTTGATAAGTTAGAATTAATGTGCTGTCTTCCCATGTCTTGATTTTATGTCACAGAAATGGTGTCTTCACCAGTAGCAACTTCCTATTAGGGTATTTTTTAATTATAACATTCTGTGAAGATTTTCAGACTAGAAAATAGTATGCAGATTTTAAACTTGAGAACAGAAGGAAGAAGTTTTTTACTCACAAAAACCTTGACAGGCTTTCTTAAACCAGGTCTCATTTCCAATGTGATTTAATTTTGTTTTGGTTTGTTTTTATTGCTTTTCTTTTTAAGGAAGCTGTTCGATAGTTAACAAATTTAGGGATACTTTGACATTGCCCCCAGCACCTCTTTCGCCAACAGTAAAAATGCAACAGAGGCTAGAAAATAGCAACTCATTTCCTAAAATTTATTGGGAAAAACATTATAGTTTTATATAGAAACATCGTGCAGAAAGTCTTTCAGCTGATAATTAATTTAAAACATCTCAAATCTCACCAATAGACTTCTCAGACATATTTTAAAGAAAATATAAGTCTCTCCAAATGCAAAAAAAATGCAAGTTTTCTTTCAGTGCATTTGTTTAATGAAAGGGACTCACAGTATTGATGCTGGCAGGGTATGATTTGGAGAAATACACAAAAGCTTCTAAAGATGAGTAAGTATATCAGAAAAATACTGAGTCATTCTGCTCTGTGAGCTGCTAGCTTACCATTGGCAAACTTCACTGAGTTCTACAATAAAAAGACCATTTTTGTCACATAAAATGGAGGAAGGTAGAAATAAGAAACTGTGAATATATTTTTAATTTCACCAATTTTAGACCCCTCTGTTTTTACAAAGAAACAAACTATAGTAGTCAGAAAACAGTTCGAAACATCTTTGTGTTTTACAGAATGGTCAAGTACACTGTAGTTTTTCTCATCTAGATCTCATACAATAGACAAGAATATAATAACGTGTATATGTCTTTTCATCCAATATGGATGCAATAAAAACCTTCCATTGGTATTACTTGACACATGAAGTCTTCATTAATATAAATATAAGTTATTTTCTGAGCATAACTCTGTAAAATTGCATTATATGTTTAATGTAATACTTTTACATTTTATTTATTGTTTGTATAAACTAAACTGAATGAATGAACTATTTCAAAGAATGAATTAATTCATTAACAATTTTATACAATGCATTTTGATCAGAACCCTCCTACTTCCTTCCAGATTCACCCTCACATATCCATCCCCTCTGATCTTTTATCTTTTCTTTATGTTTTTAGTAACCCATCTACTACAATTTGTGCTTCCCATCTGCTCATGAGTGTGGGTCCATAGACTGGAGCCTGGTAAAATACCACAGGCTACAATGTAAAAAAAAATTGACCCACTCTACACAGAATCCATCATTTTTCAGTAGCTCCTCAGGCAGGAGTGAGAGCTCATGATCCCTCTTCTCCACCATGCTAAAATATAGACTGATTTGAATTTTTTAAAAGATTTTTTATATTTTAATTATGTATATGTTTATTTTTTTATTTAGTTATTTAAATCATGTTGTAAGTTACTTATTTACACAGAGGTTATAAACACAAAAAGGCAGGATGTGGGGAAGGGAATGGCACCAGAGCATAGGTGTTCAGGAGGAGTACAGATACCTTTCAGAATAGAGTATCAACTGAGTGTAGCTTCAGGGGACAGGTCACTATGACTCTGCCTATGATTCACTTGTCCTTATCTAAGTTGGTACTGTCCACTGAGGCTGCCTATTTATAAGACCTATGACTACTCAGGCTGGTAAATTCCCATAGAAGCTGCTTGTTTACAATAGCTTATAGCCTTCTGTTTCAGTGTTTTTTCACAGAGACCCAAGACTTTGTGTTAGCATGCATGTATGTCAGGCCTATTGCTGACTTTAGGCCTATGGCTGATTTTAGGCCTTTAGTGTATATGCAGGGCTGCTCCTGACCGCTCCTCCCTTCTCTAATTATAGAAGGGCCTTGGCGATTCTATTCTTGCGAAGGCGGGGATAGAGGCCTGACCTCTAATAATTGAAGGGACTTTGTAATGGCTCCAGTCCTCCTGTCATTGTCCAGTGAGGCATGAGGGCCATACCCATCCCGATGTCTTTTTCCTGGAGAGGGGATACTTTTGACATCAACCCCTATGCAATCAGGCTTGTCTCTCAGGGAACCCAGATAGATATTTTTAACTTTTATTTATATTCCCTTGCAGTGCTTAGCCTCGCAGCCTAAGCAAGAATTCAGATCGCCAGTCAGAGAGGGTTCTGGGTAGCCTCTCTCTGCTTGGTCTAGGGGTGGAAATCCCCTCTTTTAGGTTGGGTGGAGATGAGTTTGAGGAACACCCTGGATAAAGTAACAACCTCATCTTGAGTCTCTATGGGAAACTCATTATACTAAGTAGTCCAGAGCTAGAATCCCAGTATAAAATTCAGACTACTCCTTCTAACATCCTTACTGAAAGAATAAGAAAAAACAGACACCCCTAAGTCTTCACTGAGCCTTTATCTCATCTTAACTCAAAGCCAGAATCTTTAATGAATGATTCATTTTTTAAAAAAAGAAATGAATCATTAGCATTTCTAAGAATAAACAGCTTCACAGGAGAAAATTAACACTCCAAGAAACAACTAGCACAGAAATCAAATTAAAACTCCAGAGGCTGAGAGTTCATTTGATAATTTTAAAGTCAATTCACTGTGATTATTGCTCAAATAGTATTCCTTTTATGTCTATAAACCTATTATTTTAAAAAATTGTAATATATAATATAGGTTTTGGGGTTTTAAAAGAGAAAGAAAGAACATGATGTTGGGTGGGCAAAGAGATGGTTGGATCTGGGAGAAGGTATGAGACAGACATGAACATGATCAAAGCAATTATATAAAAGTTTTTTATATTACTAAAGGAAAAACATTAACGGTTATTTTTCAGGACATTACTTCTCAATGCTCCAGAGAGCATGCACTGTGTTTCTGTGTGGCATCTTAGAAGCCTCAGAGCATAGTTTCCCTTCCCAGAATGAGTTTCATCCACTGGTTAAAACTTACTATTACTCAAATCAGCCATGGAGATGACTCTGGAAATTTCAGTCTGAAGGTCAGGATGACCTTAAAATGTCAGAAGGGATGTACAGCACATTGACAGGAGAGCAGGTTTTAGAAGCAGGCTGTCTTTAGATACCACCAGCTATAGACGATGCTGTATTAGACAAGTGAAATGGGATCATACCAGCTTTAAAGCAACCCTGCTTTCAGCTTGTAAATATTGTTTTTTAATATTTCAGTGTCAAACATTATAGTAAAAGCAGTTTCTTTCCTTTGGGGGTGGGTATTCTAGAGGGGTTTGACTGTTTGCTTAGGTTCCTGCCCTTATAACTGAACACAATAAAAGGAACCCAATTATAGTTTTCTTTTATCATGAACATAGTGGGATATTACATCATTACTGACATGGGCATCTCTGTGGCACATTAGCTGTGACCAAGTCATCTCAGCAAAGGTCTTCATCTAATAGCCCCTGTCAGCTCATGCATGAGCACAGTGAGATCACCTACTTGTTCCTTCTTTGCATTCTCTCCCAGCCCTGGAAACTGTCTCTGTTTTCAATCACAGTTGTATTGTTCCTTTGGTTGCTCTCTACACTTTACTCCATCATAATTCCTCAGGGAGATTTTGACTGTTTAGATTACTTTTGTGTTGTTTTCTATTTCCTGAAGAGACACCACTGATAATAATGTCTATAAAATAAGGAAAGTTATAGTACCTACTTCTTGGATTTATTTTGATCTAAAGGATTGGATAACTACATTTCAGAACAGGCTTCATGCCCAGCAGTAGACGGTCAGCACAAAACGAATTCACTGGTAATTTTGCAGTCTTTTTTGGTCTCACATTTCTTTGTTTAGGCATTTTGGGTCTTACATAGCAAAAAATAATAATCACAATTTTGTGAAATTCCTGGTTAGAAAATTTCTTCTGTATAGAAAGCATTTTCTAATTCTCTTGAATAGTTTTTTGCAGAAGTTATTTGAATATACTTCTATGATGTTGGGTTTATACAGTCAAACCATTATGTATGTTTAAACTATTTAATCTGATTTTGTAGGGTAGAAACGGCAAACTGTTGCTCCGGTTTGTAGTTTTTGCACTTATCATGTCTACTATCCTTAGCCGTTGGAGCTTGAGCACAGTGTGTGTGTGTGTGTGTGTGTGTGTGTGTGTGTGTGTTCATATTAATAATTGTGATATTAATTACATTTACTCATTTGTTAGAAATCACCAATAATCTTATCAACTAGACTTGCATAGCTTATATACTTCCTACATTATATTATATTCCCAGAACAGGAATAACCAAGTCATATGATACTTCTCCTTTTAATTTCATTAGGAATTCCCACATTGCTCCTTATAACTCTGACAACCTACATTTCTACCATCAGTATTCAAGAGAATATATCAGTATACACAGTATTGTTTTATGATGATTAATAGCAGTAAGCAAGGTTTTATATGCCTGTTAGCTATATCACATCTTGTTTAGTGAAATTCCATTCAAGTCCCTTGCCTATTTTTCAACTAGTTTCTTTGGTATTAAGTTAAATGTATTCTTTATGTTTTTTGAATACCAATCCCATAATATAGACAGTTAAGAAATATATTTTCCAATCAGTGGGCAGCCTTTCACCTCTTGTTGTTGTTTTTTTTTTTATCCTGAGTGTTTAGATATATCAGGCTAATGCAGTCCCAATGTTCTCTTCTAATATCTGTAGCTAATTTGTCTTCTAGAAGTTTTATAGCTTTAAATCTTCTGTTTAGGATCATCCTCATTGGACAGACTCACTGAACCAGTACAGTTTACACATTCAGAAGGTAAATATAGACACATAAATCCTGGCAGAATGAGTCACACTTTCAAGTCAAGATGGCCTCCACCCATTCTGTTTGACCACTTCTGTTTGAAATCACAGACCTTGCTGAATGAAATATAGCTTGTGTGCTCTAGAAATACAAATGAAGCTTCAAACTAAGATCAAAAGAATGAGAAGCATTCTATTCCCTAGCAACAATTAAATAGAATCTGTAACTGATTTAACGAAACTCATTTTCATAAGCACCAATGGTCAGGAAAACTAATAAAAGGAGAAACTAAAAGAAAAAGTTGTAAGATTTCAAAATACAATTAGGTAACCATGGTCTATGGTTCTACTTGCAGCGTGTGCATAATGCAAACAACAGGCAAGTGCATCAGAATGTTCTAAAGTAGTACATTTCTTTTTATGCTAGAGAAAGCTTTTAGAAGTTTCAGTTTAGGTACAGGATCTTTCAAAGCTCCATTCAGTCTGCCTCACAGACATGACAACTACCTGTTTGTGTGATGGGCACATTTTCAAATTCCTTTGACCAGGGTCTCATTAAGCTTCTTCCCAAATAACAGCTTAATTCATAATGAGATCATATAGTAAAACTGCAGACATACCATGAACTAGTTTATGGTATGAGAGAGAATAGGGGTATTTTCATTATGTAAAAATTATTAGCACTTCAGGAATAATTCATTTAAAATCAGCACAGCTAGATTTATTGTCTAAGTAACTGATTTCGAATTGAGATATAAAAAATTCTGTCTTATTTCACAAGAAGATTCAGTAATACATGGGATCAAGTTTTTTCTCACAGACCTGCTAAAGTAATCTTCACTTATATTTAAATTTTTTCTTAGCTCTCTTGCTTCTCAGGTCAGAAAAAAGGATAACAAGGTGCCTAAATCTGAGAGAAAAAAGGAGAGCCTCAAAAGCAAGGTCACCATGCCTTTCTCTCCCTCCCTGTGTGATTGCTGACCATAACAATTTCTATGACATACTCCTATGACAATGGGTTGTAAGACCCTCACTCTATTCAAAGTCAATACCATATCCAAGAAGAAAGAATGCTACACAGAGACCAGATGAATCTGAATCTGTGGGCGTGGCTCATTTTCCTCCCTTGATCTATTACCACTGTATCCTATGCTCTTTCGTTAAATCACATTTCATATCGCCATTATCCCTTATGTAATTTAAGCACAACAGTGGACAATTTATCTTGGTCACTTCTAATTTTACTCCTGAGATTTTCTATGTTATATTAAACTTTGTTTAAATAAGTTTGCTATTCTTTTTTTTTTTTTTTTTTTTGTTAACCTGTCTTATTATAAAGGAATGCAAGGTGTGGTCCTTTTAAGTGGAGAAAGGCTCCTTCTCCCTCGCCTTCAGTTACACTGCATGCAATGTCAACTTTGAAACTTTCATATTATCTAAATTCTATTAATATTGTCTATAATTTAGAAAAACATAAAGATTAATTAAACAGAAATAAAGCAATACAAATTATCTCTTAAAACTCATCAATTATTAACTGCATCATTAAATTTGTTTCTTTGTATCACTCATTACATATAAAAAACACACACTATACACAGATACACACACACACACACACACATATACACAAACACATACAACAGAGAAAGAGAGAGAGAGAAAGTACTTGGAAAGGTTTATTATGCATTCAGGGCAAACATTCTCATGTGTATAATGCTAGCACACAGGATTATATATTTGTAGAACAAAAAAAATATTTTCTAATGGGCTAGAGAGATGGATCATCAGTCAAGAGCACTGGCTGCTCTTCTACAAGATTGAAGTTTGATCCCTAGCTCCCACATGTCAGCTCACAATCATCTGTAACTTCTAGCTCCAAAAGATTCATCTCTGTCTTCTGGCCTCTGGAAGCACTATACACACATGGTGCATTGACATACCCACTGGCAAAACTCTCATACATACAAAGCAATAAAAAATTTGAAAATATTAATGATATTTTAAATAAAGGATTATTATCTAAAATAATGTTCACAACACCCAATATATGAAGCCAAACCATGTGTTCATCATGAATGGTTTGGTAAAGAAAAATTTGTATGCACTCATAATTCAATATCATTCAGCCATTTATAATAATGTTATCCTACAAGAAATTCACAGGTAAATACACAGCACTAGAAAAAAAAACATGTCCAGTGACTTATCCCAGACCCAGAAAGACAAATATGATTTGTATTTACTTATATGTGGATATTAATTGTTAAGTTAATGATAACCAAGCTAAACTCCACATAACCACAGAGGTTAGCTATAGCATAAGAGAATGTGAGGTACAGAAAGATCTTGTTAGGGAAGAGAAATAGACTATATAGTTACAGATGGACATGGAGGCCTGAAATGGGAGAATCAAGTGGGCAAGGAGAAAAGAGAACAAGGAAGCAAATATAAGTAGAGATAACTACGAATAAGAGTCATTTGAGGTGTTGTACGGAAACCTAATATACTAGATGCTTCCTAAAATAGACACTCATGAAGGCAATGCAAATAAAATCACTGAATAATGGTGGAAATAAAACCTCAAAATGGACATCTCACCAAATAAAACTTCCAGTATGAGGATTGGGTTACATATACCAGAATTGTGAGTCAAAAGAGTACCATTGAAATCCTCAAACAATCCAGGCTACTGCAAATGATATAAGTTGGTCTCCAAAAATTAATAACAAAGGTTTATTGCAAAAGACAAAGCCTACACCACTCAATGAACATGGAGAAGTCAACCTGGTGCCTACATGGAGCCTTCACCCAACGTTATAGCATCCTTGGTATTAGAAAGTACACAGAATGATACCAAAATAGAAACATAAACATGAATGCAGCCACAAACCCTTGATCTTCAAGGATGCTCAGCTTGCAGGACATGCTAGGGTAATAATGGCACAAAGCTTTTAGAAACAACCAACCAATTTGACTTTAGGACCACTCAACAAAACAGAATCTATACCTGGCACTGCTTGGATAGTGAAGAACCTGAGATCAGATAACCCAGGGATCTAGTAGAAAACCAAAATTTACTTGTCTACCAAAATAATGTAGCAATAACATGACTTCTAATGACATTTTGCTATACCCATAGATCAATGCATTGCTCAGTCATTATCAGAGAAGTATCCTCTTGTAGAACATGGGAAGAAATGCCCAAACCCACAGACAGATATTACAGAAAGAGTAAGAGACCATGGAACACTCTGCTGTAAATTGGATGTCTCCAACAAATTCGTTTCCCCAGGGCTCAGGGAACCCTGCAGGCAAGGGAGCAAAAAAGTGCAAGAGCCAGAAAGCATGTCCTCCAAATCCATATGATCAAAACTCATAAAGAACCATAGAGACTGAAGCAGCAAACACATGGCCTGCACAGGATAGCAACCATATTACCTATGTGCTCATAATATGGCTTCCAGTGTAGTATTTTTATAGAATCATGGAGTGTGTATGAGTGTGTCTCTGATTCTTGTGCCTTCCCTGGGTTCGTTTCCTTCTGTTTGTTTGTTTTTTCTAATTCTGATGTATTAGTTTTTGTTTTATCTTTTTGCTTTATTTCATTATTATCCCTTAGAAGTCTGTTTCCTAATAGGAGACAGAAAGGGAGTGGCTCAAACTGGGGCGATTAGAGGAAGGAAAAATTGTTATCAGGATAGATTATGTGAGAAAAATTATTTTAAATAAAGGAAAAACGATTTTTAAATTGGAGACCATAGAAAATAATAGTAGCCCATTATTTGTTTCACATGGATAGATATGATTGTGCTTAATCTAAGTGATATAAGACAGACAGACAAACAGATACTATGTATTTTCTCCAATATATGGATATTTAAAATAAGCCAGTTGGAGTATATGGTACAGATTACTACAGGCCGGGAAGGCTGACTAAAGGAATATAAAGACTGGTTAGATAATAAGAAATAAGATATTCATAGACAAAAGCAGTAAGTTATCATGCTTTCTACAGGACAGTGGAGTGATTAGAGTTGATAATAACCTGTTGCAGACTTTATAACTTGGTAGAAACATTATAAAGCTCCAATAAAGAGGAGATAGAAGTGTTAATTGACCCAATTTGCTCAGAATATATCATATCCATGTACTGAAAAATCACACTCTCATCCATAAATATATGCATTTATTAAATATTAATTTAAAAGGTAAATGTTTAGGAAGATAAAATGTTAACCACCCAAATTTGATTTTTACACATTTTATGTCTCTCAGATTTTGAAAGTATAGCCCATACATTTAATTTTTAAGTTTAAATAGTAACTTTCAAAATTAGTCTTTATTCTAGATCTCAATAGAAAATAGTTTATTCTACGTGTGTGTGTGTGTGTGTGTGTGTGTGTGTGTGTGTGTGTGTGTGTGTGGCTGGCTGGCTGGCAATGCAGGATGGTCCTGAATTTTCTCACCTGCATAGCACTTTCTGGGGGACTATGAAGTTTAGCAAATGTAGAAGAAGTTTGCAACTCAGATCTAGTTTAGTTTTTCTAAAATCTATAACCAAAATAGTGTCTTCAACAACAGGGTCTTGGCATCAAGTTCTGATGGATAATCATGAACATTGTCAATAGTCTTTGAGGAATCCTAGCACCCTCCCTGGCCAGCAACCTCTAGAGAAATAAGGCACAACTGACTCAGAACTTCTGGGAGGATCATTAGTCTTTCTTGCAGTTACTCTTCCAGTCAAGTTACTCTTTTGTGTATTTTTAATCATCTTTAGAATAGTAGTTAAGATTGGTTTTCAGGCCTATTACACAGAAAACAACCCATTCCTTGTTCTGTAAACCTGACTAATGTTATAGGTCCTAAAGAAGAGCCTACTACTATCATTTTGTTAAGCAATCCTATTATTAAATATATTTCTAATTATTCAATTTTATACCTACACATTAGTTCTGGATTCAGGCTTTACCAGAGAAGTTTCTTGCTTCAGCAGTCTGTAATTAATGAAGAAATATGTAGTTCCCCCAAACACCTAGAATAAGTAGTGATGATATGCTCTACCCAAACGACAACAGCTATAACCCCCTTTCAAGGTTCAGAGAATATCAAGGAAGGAATATCACAAAGATTGTAAGAGCCAAGATGGGGATATGTGTAACAAATGATGTCCTTTGGATATGACATGGCCATTATGCTCTGGAGCTCAATAAAGCCATGCTAATCTGCCTAAGACTTGCACAAGATCGAGTCCCTCAACATTTCAGCATGGATGAGGGAGGGGCCTATTATATCCACCCTTCACAGGCAGTGCTGGCAATGAATGCATGTTGGGGGAGTGTGTGACTTCCTTCAGTGGTGTAACTAAAAGTAAGTTGCCCTAGCTCCATGGAAAGAATTTCAGTCACACACAAGCAAGTAACTCTATACTCAGTGGATAGCATACAAAAACAGAAGATATGAATGAAGAAATATGGATTCATTGAGAAGGGTACAAGTGGTAGAAACCAAGGGGTGAGGGAGAAGGTGGGAAAATATGAAAACAGGAAGAATGGCTTTAAAGCAACAAATAATTTGTTTTATCAATAAAATTACTTAACACAGAAAAATATATCAAGTGGATCTGCATCCTGTATTAAATATTATTGACTATAATATATTTTTTTTAAAATAAGAGCAAGTTGCTTGAATGTTTAAAGTTACAATACTCACAAGAAAAGATATCTTACCTTTATTTTGTATGCTGGTACTTCGAAGTGACTTATAGGATATTTCACATTCATGGGATATACTGATGTCATCTACAGCAACACTAGCATTTGGTGACAAGATGGTAGCTTCTAAAATTAACTGTTATTGCAGAAAAATAAAGTTATTAAAATATATCATAAAAGTAAAATCTCAAAATCATTTTCTTTCAATAAAGAAACTCATTTACACCTGTTCCATTTTTCAATCTAATTTTAGAAGACTGCTGTGACCTGAGCATTCACATTATAAAGTTACATAGTCATAACTGCTTTGACAGCCTCTTATGTAACCTTAATATGTTAGGTAACCTTGTTTCCATTAAAAGTTGCAGCATTCATCACCAGTGAAGGGCATGCTTTCCGCTCCCATTAAGAGTCATATGCATTTAAAATGAGCTCTTTTGGGTAATCAACTGTGTGGTGTACAGCTTAATTTAATTGAGATATGAATTCATTGTAATGGTTTGGCTGGAATGATTCATTTCTACATCTGAATATTTAAATACATATACATATTATATACAAATATAGAACCATGCTTTTGTGTGATAACAATTACAATCATTAAGCATGTATAGCTGTTAGCTATATTCATTTACTAAAACACTAGGAGGCGTCTATTTAAATTTACTTCAAAACTCTGAATGGTGACTTGGCATTCTTTGGTTTTCGTTCCTGTTAACCACTCATACTATTCTGTGTGCTTATTCTACTACAAAAGCAAGAACAAAATTGTGAGAAAATAAAACAGAGAAGATAAGGAGTGGGAGAAGAAGGCTGAAGAAGAGATGAAGGGAAGAGAGATGGAGCAAGCATGTGTTGATAGATTACTATGATATTATTAATTAAAAATCATCCAATTTTTAAAAGTTGTTCTTTGATCTTATAATACATAACTATAAATTATTATCAGCTCATATCTATTTTTATGTTCTAAAAATGTTATTGTGTGTGTGTGTGTGTGTGTGTGTGTGTGTGTGTGTGTGTAAGTCTCTGTGCAGAGTCAGTTTTTAATTCTAGTTGTGGGAATTAAACTAAATTCCTCAGGTTTGGCAGGGTGTACCATTTCCCTGAGTCATCTCATCTACATATTATTTTTAATTACTTGGTGTGTGTGTGTGTGTATTCGTTTAGTTTGCTGTTGTTGTTGCTGTTGTTGTTGTTCTGTTGTTGTTATCAGGCAGGTTTTTTTTGTGCTGTGTCTAAAATTTGTTACCTTTCAGAACTACAAGAGTGAAAACTAACAAGTATACAACAGTTAATTTAGAAGAAATATTTCAACAATGGAAAATTGAAGCTAAAATTTTCTGCTTAAAGGATCCTTAAGTAATCTGAAAACTCATTTTCTAAACAAACATACATTCATTTCCCTTTGAAATTTATTTTTAAAACTTTGATATTTTATTTTATTTGATTATAATTATATTGTAAGCCACAAGACTTCTTGCTTTTGAAAGCTGTAACTCATAAATGCTGTTAACATTCAAGGGATTTTTCTATACATCAACAAAACTAGAAGCTTACCCAGAAAAAAATAAAACCTAACATTTTTTCCTGCCTTGTTATATTAAAAAAATGAATAAAATTAATTACTGAACTAACAGAAAATAGAATTTGTTAGAAATAGACAGAAACTAGAATGTGGGAGCAGCCACATTTTCTTCTGAATTTGCTATATACAGTTTTAATCTTGTGAATGTGACACAGATTTTGTAATCATTTTAAAGTGAAAGAAAAACAATTGTAGAGAAATAACTGGCTAAATGTCACAGAGCCAAGGTGGAGGAATGTGTAACCTAAGCCGTTACTACTTGTAATTATACAATATTAAAAAAAATTTTTTTGAAACTTTGTTGTTTTGTTTTATGCAAATATAATTATACTGTAAACCACAAACCTTCTTCCTTTTTTGAAATTATAACTCATAAATACTGTTAACATTCAACTGTTTATTTCACACATCAACAAAACTCAAAGCTTACCCTGAAAAAAAAAAGGTAAAACATAACATCTTTCCCTTCATGTCACTTCGTGAAGTAACGAGATCTCAGTTGCTCAGCAGATGGTTCACACCAAAGCTTTCAATCAACTCAAGGTTTCCTGAGGTCCTACATGGAGAAGACTGAGGACTCAGCAACTTTCCACAGATAATATTTAGCTCCATGTTATAAATCTTACTCTTCACTGATGTTTCCAATGATGAAATGTTACTAATAACAATAAATCTTGTAGAGAATATACATCAAATCACTCATTGTGGAAAACATAAAAGAATCATTTTCAGATGAAACCTAAAATATGTTATAACTATTTCAGTAGGATTTAAATATGTTTAAATATACATTAAACCAATAAGAAATCAAGAGACTACTCAAATAAAAACCCTTTTTGATACTAGAATTTAGAAGAGAATTTAAAAAAAAAATGAAATGGCAAAGTGCCGGAATTTATTTATGTAAAAAAGGCTCAGCATAGCAGCCAAACGTGAACAGACCAAGTTAAAACAGATTGGACAGAATATAATTAACTATTGGACTAAAATTCTTCCAATTCTTCTACCCAGGTGATGGAGAGATTCCTGAAAGACTGTTAAATTAATTTCCTTACAGAATCAACAGAAAGCCTAATCCTTTCCCAGCAGGAGAACTAAAGTCCTAGCAACTAAGGGTGATTATTCCCTAGGAAACTCAAAGCAATTTGTTCCCTGTTATGGTCGCCAATTCACATCAAAGCACCTCACTGCATCCAAATTTCATGGTTAAAATGAAATACATAGGTCTCATAATCCAGGACCTTTCTTCTTTTCCGTGTTTAGACTGGATTGGATTGTCCTAAATAAATAGGTTCACAGCTTAACCATATGGAGCCAATGATCAAACCAAGACCTAAGATACCCTTAAAGGATGCAGCCATCTAGACTTAAGTGTCCCAACCTTGAAGAGTTTCTAAAATACTCACTTAAAATACATTCAGATTTAAGCTCTAGATAGAATATCTATAGAGATAATATCACCTTTATTTGTTGTTAATACATGAGCTTGTACATAGCTAGAATCTTAATGTAAAATTTCAGGATTTAAAAGAAATACTTAGAGAAATCTGATAACAATATAACTATAATGCTGTTATAGCTAATATAATAATATCATTTTCTTGTGTAGGAGATGTAATCAAGATCAAAGTTGTACCTTTTTGGATAATTAATGTTAATACATCAACAAACTACTTGCTGACATTTACTAAAAGTATGATTGCAATTTTGTTTTGTTTATTTCTTTCTTCATTACTGGCTATAAACACTTGATAATTTTATGTCATATTACTGTAATAAATAAATTATAGCATATGAAGATGCATATTTTACATACTATATGTATATGTATAAATGCACAAAATCTAAACTAGCCCACATATGAAAGCTATTGTAATTCGATAATTCCTATCCAAAGTCTATGTGGACTAGATGGGTTCAGGATCTGAATACTTTGGACTTAAGATTGTTCATAAGTACGTTTGTTACTGGGTGCATTACAGGAGATGAGCAAAAACCATATTTATAGTTAAACTGCCCAAATATCTTCCACTGATTGGCATCAGGTAAGGATTTTAACTCTCAATTTTCAATAGGACACTATATTTATTACAAGTTTAATACCAAATTTCTGATTTGAGATTGCAGACGTATAATGATAAAATTTGATGGTAAAGGTTAAAGTATTCTCCCCTTTGCTACTTTTAGCTGACCTGTATTTTCTACAACAAATGCATGCTACAGTAAGCATGAAAAAGGATGAAAGAAAGACAGACAAAAGTTCAGAGGTGGATTACCACCTGTGACTCACCTCTCAGGGGAATTAGGCACGTATAAGGCTCAGCAAAATCCCAGTGTCAAGGATTGTTGGAAAGAAAAGTCAAAATGTGGTACTAAGTCTCAAGCATGGGATAGGGAGCCTGGGATCAGTAGTGCAGGGTCATGTTAGAAAGGTCACCATCTGAGGCCACCACAACACAACACAGCACAAAGCCATTAATCTACAACCTAGCTAGTATACTTTCAGATAGTGAGGGGAAGACTCAATTTGCATAGCAAAGCAAATCTAAAACTTCAACCCCATGCAAGTAATATTAAAAAGAATTAAGTCTACACTTTGTTGAAATTCTCCAGTGACAGTGGAGGAGAACTTCCAGTCACAGAAAGGAACAGCAGTCATTTCCCCTCATAGTATTTCTTAGACAGCTAGACCTTTTAACAGGTATTCTCTTTTCTTCCCAACATCAGTTAATAACAGATACTTGATAGATTCGTCTGATGAGTTTTCATCTAAATAAAAATGAATATATTGAAGCAATTGAATGGAGACTACAAGCACAACAAAGAATAAATTGACCTCATTTTTGTGACCTGCTTCATGCTATGGAGACTAATACTGAGATGAATCCATGGAGGTCTTTGTGTCAAGCACTTCTCCCAACAGAAGTCATTGCGGTTTTACCCATTAAATGTTGGCATTCATTCAGGAGATTTCTCTAGCTGTAGAAGTCTCTAATTATTGAATCCACACTTTTGATCAAAAGAACTTTCCCTTTCAAAATATGAGAGAATTCTGACATTGATTTTATTTAAAATATTTTCAAGCAATACAGAAGTAATGCTCACTACAGCAACAAAAACAGCTACTTTGTGTAAGTTACTGAATGCTAGATTTCTGTACATAGATATTTGTTTTTATTTATTTATTTATTTAGTCTAGGACAAATGCCTTACTTCTACAATGAGAACACAGCCTCTCTCCAGCAGTAAGTTACTATCTAGGTATTGTTGAGTCCAAATGAAAGTCGTAAATTAAACACACAGATGTAGATTTTAATAGCATCTGTGTCAAAATATTTTGTTTTCTGTTTGACTGCTACATTTTATCTCATCTGATTCTTAAGAAAACATTTTATGAATGTATGTTATTTATCAACTTCAGGCCCAACAGTCAATCTCCCATAGCATAGCAACAGGTAAAAAAAGAAGCTTAGAAGGCTTCAGCAAGTTCCTATAATCCCCTATTTAGCCAAGGATTTAAGATTCCAGAACCCACCTACACAGACAACATCTTCAGTATGATCTCTTTATACTCAGCCTCTCCTGAAGTACTTCCTCTATCATCGTTATAGTTCTTTCAAGTTAGGAAACAGAAAGATGCAAGATAACATTTGCAGTCAGTGCAATCAATGAGTTGGACAACCATAGTCCCTGACTCAGGAGTAAAGTACTCTCAACACTCCACCATTTGATCTAGTTTCTATAATTGCATCATCCGGAAGGAAGTCATGGTCCAAGAAAGTGGAACTTCTGTATTCATTTATTGACTAAGCTACAGTCACCTGCTTTTATTATTGATCAAGACAACTATATCGAAGGTCAACAAACACCCGTGTGTTATTGGACAAGAGCAGTAGAAGAAAAACATAGGCACAATCCAAGTCATTTTTCTTCACCTCAGATTTGCCACGTTCACTTAGGAAAATGCACTTTTTCTTCATGTTTGACATTTTCATACACATATCCAAAAGATTGTGATTGCCTTACCCTGTATTAACCCTCCTCCTTTACCTATGAAGTCCATCTTATTACCTAAATATACAATTTAGAGAAAATGAATTCCCTTCCCCCTCAGCAACTTAATTCCTTAGCTCCCTGAAAAAAAATTATGGGACATCACAAGCACCTCCTCTATCCACGATAGATGTTGAAGGGTTCTGCCTTGTGCAGGTATTCATTGCAGCTGTGTGCTCATGGTGGCAACAGCTGTGTCATATCTAAATGGCAGTGTTTCATGACACTCTACTCACCATCCAGCTCTAAAATCCTTTCCAAATTTCTCTTCTCAGCCATCTGATGTGAGTTTTGTTTCTGATAGTTGCTACACTTCTACACATAATTCTGAAAATTTTCGTCAAAGTAATTATATAGTTGCCTGGCAAGTAACTAATATATCCATTAATATTCCTGGGCTATTAGTACCGTAAACATTCATTGAATGTTACTTTGTTGTCTGAAATGATTAGCTTGAAGCACCTACCTTCTGATGCAGAGCACTCCTTATGTGCTTACCTGGAAAGGAAGAGTAGACTCTTCAGCTTTTGCATGGAGATCGACTTTTGCTTGGCTCCACTGAGATTCAGAGAATTGGATCATGTCACTCTGCTTTAGCAAACTGCCATCTACTGATGTTCTTGTGAAAACAGAGAGACGGGAATGATCTGATAATCGATACCAAAAGTGCACCTATATAGATAAGTTTGGAGATTTTAAATAAATATATATATATATAAATACATGATGTGTAGATGATATATCATATATTTTGTTTATAAATTAAAACAGTAGGTCATCAATGTATGACAGATGTAGTCTGATTGCCCTCACATTTAGTTTATAAATAAATGTCTCTCTCAATTCCCTCTCCTCAAGGCTCAGGGAACCCTGGAAGAAGAAAAGGTGTAAAAGCCAAAGGCAATGGAGAAAACCAAGGAAATATGGCCCTCTAAATCAAAGTGACTAAAGTATGAACTCACAGATATAAGGGAGCCTGCACAGGGCTTGCTAGACCTGAAAGAAATGGACACATATTCCCTTTGCTAAGCCAGAAGCTATCTCCAATTGTAAAAGGAAATTTAGTTTTCCCTAAGGGAGTTGGACTACTCTGACAGGTAGACCACATGCCCAGCAGTTCATGGCCAACGGAAAAGAAACTGAATGCCATCTTCAGAGACTTCTTCTCATTTTTGTCTTATGTTTATTTTTATTTTGTTACATTTTATGTATAAATTTCACTCTTTTTACCCTACAGGTCTCTGTGTGTACATACAGCTCCCTTATTAAGTGTCTTCATGGACTCCAGGGTGTATGGATGAGAGGCTCTCGGAGCCTGTGTCTGTTTCTTGTGCCTTTTCTTGGGCTCTCTTCCTTCTGTTTGTTTTGTCCTATTCCAGTATATTAGCATTTACTTTATCATATTATGAGTATATTATTATATTATATAATATTATATTACATTCCCTTAGAAGTCTGTTTGTTTTTAAATAAGAAACATAAAAGAGGTGAATCTAGATGAGAGGAGAGAAGTGGCGGGAGGAAGTGGGAGGAGTAGAGGAAGAGGAAACTGTAATCAGTATATAAGAAAAAATTATTTTCAATAGCAGGAAAAAAGAAAGTAATAAGCCAGCAAGAAATCTCAGAGGATAAATGCTATTGCTGCCAATACCCATGTTCAATAACCATCACCAGCTTATGTAAGTTGCCCTCTGACTTTCATATACCTGCATTCACAATTCCACTAAATATATATAATAATTTATTTTAAAAATAAAAATAAAATATCCCAGAATATTTCAATAATAAATATAACTTTGTTTTCTCTGATCATAAAATGTGCAATACCATAAAATACTAATTACTTTTACTGAAGCTTTCATATATCTTCCTTTGGGTATCTGTGTGAGTTAGTATTTTTAACATTTGTCAATATACTATCAATAAATCAGATAAAAATGTGCCACAACAAAATAAGTTGAGGATATGCTTTCGCCAGCATAGTCATGGGTCTTCCACCTTCCCTGAAGAGGTTCCTATCCTCTTCCTTCTTGTAAGTCTGGGTTGTGCAAATCATGATTCAAAGTTATAACACTGGGGATAATTTTGTATGCTGTTTTATATTCAAACCCCAAACTAGTAAAAACTTTCTCTGAAAATTTATGTTTTCAATACAGCAAAATTATAACAAATAAGTCCATTAATTTCCTATTATGATATTATTGATGAGCTTGAATGTTCAGAGGGTACTATTCATCAATAATTTAAGGCACATAAAATATTAGGAGGCTAGAAAATTTTAATCATTTTACTCCTGAGTCATCATTAATGATAATAGCATTTAAGGGCCATGGTTTAACTATATACTGAAGAGAATAAGAGGCGTTCTCTGTTTGCTCCTAACATCAGAAGCTCTGCCATGAGCTTCAGCACTCATTTGTTTTACCAGGCCTTTTGAGGTGCGTTCTCAGGACTTGGAACTGTGTGAGGAAAAGATTAATCCTTTCAGTTAGAGGATGATTCACTCTGTATGATTTTTTTTCCCAAAACTTCCACAAAATGAGGTTTAGATGCACAGTGATTTTTCATCCTACCCATTATCACATAGAAAGCCCTAAGGTTGTAGAGACATCTTAAAGAACAATGAAACATTCAAAGAAGGAGTCAGCTAGTAAGAAAAAGACACATTTTTAATGTTCTTTTTAAATTCTTCAGTTCAAAATACTAACCACTCTGTGTCCCAATTTGTCATTATTTTCCTGTGTAGATGTAATTGGCACTGCCTGATCAAAACATCCTTTCTGACTGTCCATTTCATCTTAGATTTTGTTGCCATGCTTGCTCAAGTTCAACCTCCGCAGGTAAATTAGAAATGGAAAGTCAAAGGGAAGTGTTTAATTAAATACCATGGAAAGCAAGGACTCGGTTCTCAATGGCAATTAAATTTTATATCCCTGCTGTAAGTCTCACCGTGTTCCCAGCTTGTGAATATGCAAAAGAGAGTTTCCAACCTGGCTGTGCAGGAGATTCTCATACCCCATCAGTATTTGGAACTGTCAAACTGTCACTCAGCTCTTCACTAGTGTGAAGTCATTTGAGTAGTTACTAAACATAAATGCCAAGGAGATCCATATCCAACAGCACAGGAGCTTACAAGTTATATTTAAGAGAATTTGCCTTGGAGAGACTTTAATGCATAAGCTTAGTACCAAGCAACCTTCCAACACTGTTTCAAAGTTAGTGCTGTTAAGGGAGCAGTAATTGAACTGTACGTAATACAGTTGCGGTTTCAAACAGATTCTCATCAAGAGTGAAAACTCCAAGGCTCTCCATCTAGGAGTTTAACATTTAGAGAGAAAGAGGAGATAAGAGAAGGAGAGAGAGAGAGAGAGAGAGAGAGAGAGAGAGAGAGAGAGAGAGAGAGAGAAGAAAGAATTTATGTCAAATAATGGATAACGTCTTGGATGTCCTTGGGAATCCACCAATTTTAGTGAAAGTTGGGGAAAATAAGGAACAATAGAATGTATGTGTAATAACGAAGGTACAGCATGGTGTAAATATTTAAACATAAATTAAAACACAGCAAAGAGAAAACTTTAGTGTCTTGGTGGTGATGAGCATCCTAGGTGCTCAGAAACTTCAAGACCCTAATGATTATAGTACTGAACCTAACTCAAGGAATTCCCCATCATTGTAGGGCAGCGGTTTAAACAGAGCTTCAGAGAGTGCTTAAATTGTACCAATAAAGACAGTTGAATATAATATTAATACAGAGACAAAGCTTTTTTATATTTGGTTTTCACTGGGGTATAACTTTAATGAAATACAATAATAATAGTCAAGGCTGAGGTATTATAGTCAAGAAACCTCCATTTGATAACAAATAATACAAAGAAAGAAAGAAGAGAGAGAGAAGAAAAGAATTTGAGGCCAGCTCATGCTACATAGAGAACCTTTTAAAAAAAATCCTATGAAACAATTACATCACTGAAAATTAGAGAGAAAATTTAAATTTAACTTATTTTATTCTCTGTAATTGTAATATTTATTTTCATATGGATCTGAAGCTAGGTACTATGGTATATACCTATCACTCCTAACACCCAGGAGTCAGGAGGAAAAAGAGTTTAAGGTTATCCTCAACTATATAGTGAGGTCATGCTCAGGCCAGACTATATAAGACAATGTTTCCAAAAATTATTGGACTATGCCTCAGTAGTTAGTAACACTGACTGCTCTTCCTGAGGACCCAGGTTTGATTCCAAACATGCACATGGCAGCTCACAGTCATCTGTAATTTCAGTCCTAGGAGATCTGATGACTTCGTTTGACCTCCATCAGTAGCAATTTTAGGAGGTGGGGCCTAGCCAGAGAAATAATGTCACTGGAGGGAAGTTCTTTTCTCCTCTACTTCCTGTCCACCAGGAGGTGAGAGTCAGTTAGGTACCTCAGCCACACTTCTGCCATCCTTTCTGGCTAAAGAGCATGAGGCATGGAAACCATGGCACTGAACACTTTGAAAGCATGATTTAAAATGACAAGTCCTTCATTCCTTTAAGTTTCTTTTGTCCTGTATTTTGTCACAACACTAAGACAAAGTAGCTAATACACAGTCTCTCACAAACCTCACCAGTTGTTAAGCCAAACATGGGGAAAGCCTGTTGCTGTAAACTTCCAGACTGGAGAACTATAATTAATACAAAGTAGTGATCATCTCTGCACTGAACTTCAGAGAGAATGTTTACATTGTTTTAACCATGAGTTCTGAGTGAGAGAACAACTACTTTGATGTTTGTTTTGGTTTTTGTTTTTTCTTTGTTTTCGGCATCCTGTTTTGCTTTTGACATCTTCAGCTCTTAAGCATACTCATCTCAGGGTACCTGAAGAAACCTATGTCCAAATATGAAGAGTACACTCCCTCGTTCTGGTTTTCTCATATGTATTTTTAAAGGAGAAAATTATGAATTATGTGCAAGTGAGGCCCCATTAAAAGAACTGCAAAATGAGTTGGATAATTAAAGAAAAACAACTTAAAAACACTGAACTCTCATGGTTCATATTATCAAGTTTTCTGTATTCAACAGCAAAATCCTAAAAGGAAAACACTGTGGTTTTTGCACAACAAATGTGAACTCAGAAAGTATAAGTGCTCACATTAATCTCCTTCATATTTCATATTTCCTAGCTAATTATAACCAGTAACTATATTTTAACATCAATGAGAAATACTGGCTTCTGGTCTGCATGTGTTCTGTTTGTCCTAGCTCCTCTTTGGAGGAAATGTGCCAAGTTTCCACTAGTTCCTGAAGCGACTTTTGAAGCTTCTAAATTAAAGTCCACATTGTGTACAATGACAGGCAGTAGGAACAACGCACATGTTGAAGCCATGTGTTGACCATATATAAAGTACAAGGTAATTCATACAAAATGACCTTAAATTGTGCTATTAGAAAAGGTGACCCAGAAGAATGCTCATGTTCCTTTAAAGTCCTTTCAAAAACTAGCCTTAATGGTATCAGCCTGATATGACTGTGCTGGGAGAGAATAATCACATAATTTCATGAGATGGAGGCTTTAATCATATCAAAGTGCCCAACTTGGGTTACTTTATTGCTTTTGTATTATTTTATAATGAAGAACATTTGCTCCATAAACAGAACTATTATCAATATGTTCTAAATCAGAGAACCAAGCAGGTTCTCCAAGTACATAAGAAGATAGGAATTTAGTGTGGTTGCTTATTCTGTAACTTTTATGAAAGTATCATATATTATCATATGCTTCTAAATAAGGATATTTAATACACTGAGAAGCATTAACTATTTATACCTCTGGCATGAATGGCCTTCCTATTTGTATCCTATTAGTTTCTAGGTGAAATATGTTACCAAGTAACTCAAACCCTTCTCCAGCTCAAAGATGGTTAAAATTTAAGCAGATGAATACAAAAAAGAAAATTAAATACTTCTTCAAGTCTGCAGTGGGCCTTTGAAGCACTCCCATTTTCCACAAAAATGGGGGAACCATTAGCTCAGTATTTGAAGTCACCGGGGATAGAACCTTAGCTATGAGGTCAACATTGACCGTCAAGAATGATAGTCTCACTGAGATCCATCTGAAAACCACTCACAGCAAAGTTGCATACTTTACCCCAAACAGAAAAGTTTCCTTAACTTTTTGTAAATGATGAAAACCCGGCATCCCAATGACTAGCAGTAATTAATGATTACCAACAAGATACAGTCATGAAAACAGCAGGACATCTTCAAAATGAATATACACACACACATGCACATTCATTCATTCACTCACACACGCACTCCAACACACTCTCTCACACACATATACACAGACACACAAAGACAGACAGACAGACACACAAAGTCTCTCACACACAGATACACACACACATACACACACATACATATACATACACAGACAGACACACAGATACATACACATATCCATATATACACATATATACACAGAGACATATACACTCACGTATACATATATACATACACACACCACACACACACACACACACACACTCATATACACAGACACAGAAAGACAGACACACACACAAAGTGTCACACACAAAAACATATAAATACACACATTCACACAGATACATAAACATAGAGAGACACATACAGTCACACACAGATATGTACACATACACACACAGACACAGAGACACATATACTCACATATACATATATACATATACACAGAGACACACACCATACACACACAAACATCTACACACACATATACACACACTCATACAGAGACAGACAGACAGACACACACACACACACACACACACACACACACACACACACCTAGGTTTTCAGTGACTTCAGTGAATCCTAAGAACATTATGTGCTCATAATACATGTTTCCAAAATATGGAATGAAAGATAATGAATACATCCTATTCCCTTGCACTTTATGACTTCTGTGTCTATAACTCAGTGTATGACTTTGAATTAAACCTAAGCTAGCTTGGAAAGTATTCTTCTAATTGTGGAGAATTACTTCTGGGGTTCCTGAAAAATCTATATCATTCTATCACATAGGGTTTAATTAAAATAAAGGGAAGGTAGAAACACGTTGAGGGCATTTGGATAAGGTGGAAATAGAGGCGAGATAAGCAGCAGCTTTAATCTTCATTCCCACAAAGAAATGGGAGGGGGCAAAAGTTAAAAACCAAAGCAAACCAAACAAGAAACTAAAGACAACCTGTTAATAGCTCCAGGCACTTAGACTCAGAATTATTCCAAAAAGAAAACATAATTAGATTTATGCTCCTGGGTGATAAGTAACTCTTTATCAAGGACGTCTGAGTAAACGGCAATAACCATATATTTAGAGGCATGAATTTACTGTGTGCTGCAGAATTAACCTTGTCATTATTTTCTGATCAGTAAAGACTTAAACATTAACTGAAGTCTTGAGTCTTAGAGGTAGGCTCAACCTCTGCAAAGGATAGAAAATAAACTAGATGAACAGCCCCATGTGATTTAAGTATTATGTGCTATAGAAAGTCAAAGGACTATTTAGTGAACACCTATTGTGCTGGTCACTGTTCTCATTGCTATGCCCACATGTGTGATAAAATCGATGAGTTCAAAAAGGATTAATTTTTGTTCATGATTTCAGGTTACTAACCATCATGATAGGGATGCCAAGCAGCATATACAGACTCTCTTTGGAGCCAGATCCACTCTATGTCTGCAGCTTTCATTAAAGGAGATCCCACGATACTGCTATACCCCAGATCCTGGGTTCTCCTTTGCAACTTAAGGCTTCCCTTCCTAGCTCCTAGCCTCTTCTTCTCGGCAGGGACTATGACTCTGCTGCATGATGGATGAGAGTGAGGTGCCTGAATGTATTGTTTGTGTGGTGAGGAAATGGATGCTAGTCCTCAGCCTGCTCTCACTTTTGTATCCTTTCAGAATCCCAGCTTATGGGATGGGGCCTCCTACAGTTGAGG
The DNA here is from genome assembly GCA_021653895.1 of Mastomys natalensis. NCBI lineage: Eukaryota > Metazoa > Chordata > Mammalia > Rodentia > Muridae > Mastomys > Mastomys natalensis. The sequence continues at coordinate 648,393 of JAJTUV010000298.1, forward strand.
AAGGTCTTCCCATATCTGTTAAGCTTCTCTGGAAACACCGTCACAGATATATCCAAAACTGCATTTCCATATTGATTCATAATCCTATCAAGTTGACTATGAAGATAAACCATCACACTATGTGCCAAATACAGGGCATTGTATAACTAAATGTTCAGTCTCATGGCCATATGAAGGTGGTACACTAATGCTTATCCTCTTACTAGAGACACTATTTCCAAAGTCATGGTCAAGCAATATGTATTATGATTAAATGTGGCAAACCAGACATTTATATCCCTAGTAGCCACACGTATGCTGAAATGGAATGAAAATTTTATTCCTGGTTGTGCTTTTGGCAGCACTAACAAACTTAAGAATATAAAGTCTCAACAAATGTAATATATATATATATATTTGTTCATCTTTTCTCATTATTTTAGTTTTTCTCTAAACAGGCATTTACCTTACTGAGCAAACTAAGTAGTAAATTATGCAAAGAATATTCACTTTAGATTATTCAAAGGTCCATGTGAAAGGAGTATAAATAATAAAAGCTATAGCAGACCCCATAAAAGAACAGTGTAAGTGATGCAACGCCTTTTAGAAGGACACAGCGTTTCAGGCTGAAGGCACTTCTATAAACCCCTTAAAGCATCTTGAAAATTATAGTAAAACATGGCGTGCATTTGCTACCAATGCAGTCTGAGCTCATAACCACAGAATGACCAAATGATGCTTAGAAGAGCTGATTACCTGGCAGGGAGTAGAGGTGGTGAGTGATTGGTAAGGATAGGACTGCCAAGCCTGGCCACTGCTGTGGACTGCTGTGATCCAAAATAAATAAATGATCCTGAAAAGAGAAACAGAAACAAATTTAAAGTCACATAGTTAGTTGCAAGTTCTGGTGTACACTGACCATTTTGCCTGTTGGTCTTACTCAAATGTCATTCAAATGAAAAAAAAAAATCACGTTTTCATATTATTCACCATTAGGCTCTGGAAATAACCAGAGAATTTCACATATATGACATTAAATATCTAAAATAAAATTTAATTGATAAATGATAAACTCTGCATCCAAATTACCTAAACAAGTATTTTCATTGCTTTAACTCCTGTCATAGAGTTTGAAATCAAATTAAATGAAGCTTGTAAGTTTACAATTAGATATTCAACATGCCCGTAGGAAATTCTCTTGGGAATTTTAAGTCTCTTTAAAATGCACTGAAGGAGCTGAGTGCGTAGGATGAGTCTGATTCCTCCTAGGGCTTACATGTTTGACATTGTTGTCTGTGCTGGAGGGAATGAGAGCTTAATTAAAGATCTAATCTGAACATTAGCAGAATAACGGCCTTTAGATTTTAACTGACGTGGATGTACTCAGAGCAAGTGCATAGGGGATAGCATCCTTTAGCAGCACAGAAGCTCACACACTGTGAGCCGCATCAGGGGTAGCTTTCCTGAATATTGAAAACTTACAAGGAAAGTTATGCCAAACAATGTCAGTGTTTGATCCTGCCCTTTGATAATCACAAAGTGACAGGCTGAATATAGTACAAAGGGTCTTTAAGCAACTTATAAAGCCTACTGTTTTACTTGGAAAACACCTCATTCAGAGTAATTTTCCCTGATGCAGGTCAATTCTGGCTGTATTACAAAAGGGAGGGTGATTTTGTATCCAAATATACTGTTTGATAGATTCCTGCCTGTGTTTATTCAAGCAATCCCACCACCTCACATTTGGCAGATCATATGCCTGTTTCAGGCAATAGCCCGGAACTAAGACGGTGCATGCTCTAAGAAGGGAAGGACCGGGCTCTTCATGAACATCGGTGAAAATCATAGGCAAACATATATGTGGTGCATACACAAGTAAAAGATAAATGAAACAAAAGTAACCCAAATAAGTTTGGCTCAGGAACGGCTAGTTGCTGTAGTGTGTGCAAATGAATCACTACAATAAACAAAAAAATAATAATTTGATGATTACATGACTATCGCAGAAGAAATTGAAAAACTCATCGGACAAACTACCACATGTTTATGTTAAAAATATTGTGAGTCAAGAGAAATATTACAGACAACTGGATTGAGCAAATGTGGTACACGAATTTGAATTTCTGACATTTCCCTGGAGATAAGAATAAAACAAGCCCAGCAGTTAGCATTTCTATTGAGAAATTCCTAGAGCCATTATCACGTGCTTGATGAAAAAAAAAGAGAGAAAGAGAAATTAAAGTATCTAAACAACTACACAAACACATACACACACAAGCACACACAAAAAATTAATTTTTTAAAAAATCAAATAAATTTGCTATATTATATACAAGCAGCAGCTAAAAAGAATTTTAGACCATTACATTTATAATGGCTGCAAACACCTATAAGATACGACAACAGACTTTTAAAACCTCTACACTGGAATCTATGAAGTATTTAGTGAAATTAATATTATCTCAACAAATAATATTAATAAATATTATAAAATAATAATAATAAAACTTCTTAAGATTTTGGTTTTATTATTTTTAATTTTGTGAAATGTGTCTCTGTGTGGGTATATGCCTATGAGTACAACTACCTGCTAAGGCCAGAGTTGTGTGATCTCCCTGAAGCTAAGATTGTAGGCAGTTGTAAGTCACATAAACAGGAGGTGGGAATTGACTTTTGGTCTTCTCCAAGAACAGGATGTATTCTTCACTTCTGAGCTCTCTCCACAACCTGAACTCTTATAGTGAGTCATAAGCATGTAAAATAGGGAACACAGAAGAGCATGAGGCAGTATACTGTTTGTCACTATGGGGAGATTCATGTACTCGTTTGCACATTGCAGGTGCCCAAACTGTGTCCCTTTGCAGTAGAAAAAGGAGCAGCTCTCATAGATACTATTTCTTAGATTCCTGTGTCCTGACCTGTGTGTGGACTGATAGAATAACTCTTTGGGAATAAGCACTGGGTGGCTGAACATTTATTTCCCATAGGTGACAAAGGACCAGGAAGAGTAGAAGTCCCTAACCAATGGCTAGGAAAATGTAAACATTGGAAAGATCATACAAGAAAGTGAGAATGTATATCAATCAAAACTGAGACAAGTACAGTCCAAATCTCTTCAGTTGATAAATAAAAAAATAAAATGTGGTTTGTCTACACAATGGGATATTACTCAAGTGTTAAAAGGAGAAAAATGACTTTAATTATTATCATGAACAAATTTCGAATCATTGGTGCTAATTTAAGGAGGCAAGAATACATTATAGTATGTGACCCATTTATCTGGCACTCTTTGAACAGACAATAAATTTGGGATAGACCTGTGTCTGGGTACGGGAGAAGCATCAACTACAAAGTGACATTCGGGAGAATGGAATCACTCTATATCTATATATTGTTGATTATAGGTTGCATATACTTTGAAAACTCATTGTGCTGTTTACTAAAAAGACTGTACTTTCCTATATTTCAATTGTAATAACTTAACACAAAAATTTGATCATAATTTATAATGTGTAGGAATGTCTGAGCTATATTCACATACATACTATGTATACATCTGTGATCTATGTATGATTCCGCAACCATACACAAAGGTGACAGGTAACCTATGAGCTGTCAGTTTGCATGGTCTAACACAGCAGTTAGCTATGAATAAGAAACCAAGCAAAAAGTAAGAAAGGAAAATCAATAGTTCACTATAAAAACAAACATCAATACCCACAGGCTCTAGCATCTGGTACTTCATTTTTTGTCAAACTGTATGTACACATGTATGAGAAAACACAAGATTAGTTTTAAAAACTGTAACATAAATGTAAAGCATTAAAACAAACTGGAATACAGCTCTCTGGCATTATAATAGGACTCCACTGTGTTCCCACAGGACTTCCTTTTTATTGCCCTCTTTCTCTTCCTTACCCCAGTTTTTCTCCTCCTCATCTCTGATTTAAAACCACTACCAGGGCAGGCAAGGTGGCACAATGGGAAATGCAGCTTGCTGCCAAGCATGAGTTGGATTCCTGGGACCGACAGGGTGTAAGGAAAGAACTGATTTCCAAAAGTAGTCCTCTGATCTCTGACCTTCACAAGTAAATCACACACACACACACACACACACACACACACACACACACACACATACACACACACACATGAGCTCTTACTATATGAAAAACCTCAGCAAGCATTATCTTATTTAATGTGTCATAAAAATTCTCATGACTACTCCCAGGAAGATGCTATTATCCCTATTTTATAGCTAAAAAACTGAACTACTTTCTGAAGTGTCGCAGACATGACCCAGCCCTGGACAGTGCAGTTTTACAAGCCCTGGTCATGGTGAACTTTATACCAAACCACCATAACCTAGCTGTTCATATTGTCTTTGGGAATCTCAGCTGCTGATCAAGCCCTCATTTTCTCCCACTCATATTAAATAAATGTCAGCACTATTCCAAACTTTTATCTTCTCCTGTCCCAAATCTCATCCAGATGGCTTTGTCCAGAAAATATGATTCATCACAGGCCTCAATCTGTTGAATAAGTTCTCCATCATCCTCTAGACAAATTTCAAATCCCTGGGCACTCCCTTCTATCTGCTCCTTCATGATGTCTAATCATATATATATATTACATATACATACACACACACACACACACACACACACACACACACATATATATATATGATTAACCAAGCATGTGAAAGATCTGTATTACAAGAACTTCAAGTCTCTGAAGAAAGAAATCGAAGATCTCAGAAGTTGGAAAGATCTCTCATGCTCATGGATTGGCAGGATTAATATAGTAAAAATGACCATCTTGCTGAAAGCAATCTACAGAGTCAATGTAATTCCCATCAAAATTCCAACTCAATTCTTCATAAAGATAGAAAGCAATTTGCAAATTCATTTGGAATAACAAAAATCCCAGGATAGTGAAAACTATTCTCAATAATAAAAGAACTTCTCAGGGAATCACCATCCCTGACCTCAACCTTTACTACAAAGGAATAGTGATAAAAACTTCATGGTACTGATACAGAGACAGGCAGGAAGATCAATGGGATAGAATTGAAGACCTAGAAATTAACCCACACACCTATGGTCACTTGATCTTTGACAAAGGAGCTAAAACCATTTAATGGAAAAAAGACAGAATTATCAACAAATGGTGTTGGGTCAACTGGAGGTCAGCATGTAGAAGAATACAAATTGATCCACTCTTATTTCCTTGTACAAACTGAAGTCCAGGTGGATCAAAGACCTCCACATAAAACCAGATACAGAGACTAATAGAAGAGAAAGAGGAATAGACTAATAGTGAGGAAGAGCCTTGAATACTTGGGCACAGAGGAAAAGTTCCTGAACAAAACACCAATGGCTTATGCTATAAGATCAAGAATTGACAAATGGGACCTCATTAAATTGCTAAGCTTCTGTAAAGCAAAAGACACTCTCAATAGGACTAAACAGTAACCAACAGATTGGAAAAAGATCTTTACAAACCCTACATCCAATAGAGGGCTAATATCCAATATACACAAAGAACTCAGAAAGTCACACTCCAGAGAATCAAATAACCCTATTAAAAAAATGGGGTACAGAGCTAAACAAAGAATTCTCAACTGAGGAAACTCAAAAGGCCCAGAAGCACCTAAAGAAATGTTCAACATCCTTAGTCATCAGGGAAATGCAAATTAAAACAACCCAGGGATTTTGCCTCACACCAGTCAGAATGGCTAAGATCAAAAAATCAGGTGATAGCAGATGCTGGTGAGGATGTGGAGAAAGAGGAACACTCCTCCACTGTTGGTGGGATTGTAAGCTGGTACAACCACTCTAGAAATCAGTCTGGTGGTTCCTCAGAAATTTGGATTTAGTACTACCTGAGGACCCAGTAATACCATTCCTGGCATATATATAAAAGATGCTCCAACATGTAACAAGGATATATGCTCCACTATGTTTATAGCAGCCCTATTTATAATAGCCAGAAGCTAGAAAGTGCCCAGATGTCCTTCAACAGAAGAATAGATACAGAAAATGTGGTACATTTACACAATGGAGTACTACTCAGCTATTAAAAACAATGACTTCATGAAATTCTTAGGCAAATTGACGGAATTAGGAAATATCATCCTGAGTGAGGTAACCCAATCAAAAAAAAAAAAAACCACATATAGTATGCACTCACTGATAAGTGGATATTAGCCCAAAAGCTCCTAATACCCAAGATACAACTCACAGACCACATGAAGCTCAAGAAGGAAGACCATGCATGGGTGCTTCAGTCTTTCGTAGGAGTAACAAAATACTCGTGGGAGCAAATATGGAGACAAAGTGTGGAACAGAGACTGAAGGAGGGGCTGTCCGGAGACTGCTCAACCTGGGGATACATCCCATGTGCAGTCACCAAACGCAGACGCTATTGTGGATGAAAAGAAGTGCATGCTGACAGGAGCCTGATACAGCTATCTCCTAAGAGGCTCTGCCATAGCCTGACATATACAGAGGCAGATGCTCACAATCAACTATTGAACTGATCACAGGGTTCCCAATGGAAGAGTTAAAGTGAAGACTGAAGGAGCTCAGGGTTCTTCATAGGGTTTGTGGCCCATGAAGAGAGTAACAATACCAATCAACCAGAGCTCCCAGGGTCCAAACTGCCAGCCTGGGAGCACACATTGAGCGACACATGAATCCAGCTGTATATGTAGTAGAGGATGGCCGTGTAGGGCATTGGTGGGAGAGTTTCTGTGTAGACTGGATTCCCCAGTGTCGGGGAATTTGAGGTTGGTCAGGTTGGGGTGGGTGGGTGGGGGCACACACTCATTGAAGTTGGAAGAGAGGGGATGGGATAGAGGGGTTTCTGGGTGAGGAAATCGGGAAAGGGGATAACATCTGAAATGTAAAAAATAAAATATCCAATAAAAACAATTCTCCCAAGATTTGTGTTTGGCACACTTCTTTGTAAATCTTAAAGTGGAAGCAGGATGTTCAGTGAGCATAAAAATGATCTGAACCCCCAAGTGTGTGATGGAAATGTTAATGTGATACTGAGGTGTGTGATTACATAGAAATGTAAACAAAACAAAGAACTAGAGAGAAAAACCATTATGTGAGCCTGGGAGCATCACAGAGCATTTTCAGAACATTGTAGGTAGTTATGGTTCCTTGATTTTTATGAGGATATCTAAAAGTAGTAATGATGTTTTGCAATGTATAGTCTATAGTATTTCCAGGTTTTATGAATAGTGATAAATCCTTGCTCTCTGTTTCCAGATAGAAGATGGGACTATTTTCCTTTCTGTTTACCTGACTTGGAATTCGTAAAGAATAGAAGCCTGCCTACTGTGCAATCTATCATAAATGTTATCTTCCTCTTTACACAATCCCTAGAACATTTTTTAAAACACAACAAAATTGGTGATTATCTCAAGAATGCTCTTTTCAGGATGCACAGTTAGCTATTAATTATTAATTAGGTCATGAGGAATTAAGGCAGGACAAACCAAAGCTCCATTTAGTCTGTAAATGAAAACAGACATACAGGGCTTCCATATTTCCACAGGAATGGAAATGCTTTTAAAAGACGACAAAATGCCCTACCTTGGCTTGTGCTCACTGTGCGATCAGCCTCAGGAAACGGGTGTTCTCCACTGCTCAGGCCTCCCACCACCTCCCAGTGGGAATCTTCTGTGGGAAATGGTTCCCAGCCACAGAAACCAGACTCAAAGTCCCAGGTAAGGTGACTTGCTGTTATGTGTGGAGAAGGAAACACAGATATATATGATGACAGGTTTGTCATTACAAGTAATATTTTCACTTTTAAATGGAATTCTCCCTGAATGAAAACAAACCAAGTACAAGACAGTTAAAAAGAAACTTACATGAATTAAAATAACAAAGTAGTGTAGTTACTCCCCTCCCCCACCTGAAACCCATTCCTCCTGGATATGCTTTCCTTGCCTGGGCTCTGAACAGATAGTTTAGCAGGTGTGGTTATTGATATAAAGTAAAAGTAACTCTTCAAATGAGAGTCTATTCTGTTTATTGACAGAATCATAAAGTCCTATAAACTTGATATGGTTCCTTACCCATTCCCAAAATGTCCTCTGATTATCTTCTGTCAGCTTAGTTGGCTGTAGACCACCTCATATCACTTTTAAATCAGGAAGTGAAATGTAGAAATAAGACATAAAATATAAACTTGATCTCAAAGATGTACTGTAAAATTCTCAAGTCTTGGCTGCAGCCTAAACCTTTTCATGTATTCCCAAGAGATCTCCCAAGTCATAGGGCTACTTCCCTAAAATAGACATTTTCTACTATAAAGTAATAACATTTCTGACTTGGTCCAGAATCGTTTCCATTTTATACCTATTGTCTGAACATAATAATTAATAGCTCTCATTATCCTCTTACTTTCCCTAATTGGGTTACATGTTAAATATTACCATTTAGGGACAATGAATTACATATTGTTGCACAAAGGAATCAAGTCCCTATAAATAATTCTTCTCATTGTAGCAGCTGGCAGTTACTAACGCAATCATACTATTTGCAAGGCAATATGTGGGAAAAGGAGCACTCCTCATGATGCCTGTATCCCCAAGCCTTTGAGCAACTAAAAGGAGACAAATTTTCAAGATGAAAATGACATTGGGTTATATGAATGTTGCAGTTGTCTACAGGACAATATTTGGAATCAGGTCTTTTATCATCCAAATGTTTTATCAGTTAAAATGTTGGGTTAAAGAGATGGCTCAGTGAGAAAATTGCTTGTCATGCAAGCATGAGGGCTTTGGTTTGGATATCCCACAAACATAAAAGGCTATTATACCTTCCACAGAACACTAAACATGTGCTGCTTTTTGAAAATTAAAATTAAATTTTAGAATCCATCACTATTTAGATTTGGGAAAGCAACATGAAAACATGATGAATTATGTGGGTGTTTTTATTGATGATATTTGCTTTGCTACATTTTGAAGGAATGGATTTTTGCAAAACTAAATATTTTATTCCTTAGTTGCTGTATAGTATAAAACCTAATTGTAGCCCCTTAAATTGAGGTTTCTCATTAATAATATTCCTCTTATGTAATTCAGCAACTTTCAGGTGAAGTAATAAATACCAGAAGAAGTGTGGGAGAGATCGCTTAGAGGTTAAGAGCACTGGCTGCTCTTCCAGAGGAGCTTGGGTTGAATTCCCAACACCCAAATGGCAGATCACAACTGTCTGTAACTCTAGTTCCAGGGGATGTGACACTGTCATGCAAACATATATGCAGACAAAATTATAATACATAGAAATAATAATAATAATAAATAATAATAATTAACAAACCATTTGAAATACCAGAAAAAAGTAAGGTCAAAGAAATACTGACAATTTGTCATACTTAGTGTGGAAAATGTTACAATCTATAAAACTGAAAGGATATATCTCTGTTATAATAAATTATGTTAATTTTAAACAGTAATTTTGACTATTTGTTTACTATCAACTTGCTGTAATTACAGGGTACATTTCACCACTTCCAAATGATTCCCGATACTGTTCAAAGTTTCAACAAAATTTCTGTCCAAGTTAATTTGTTAAAGTAATAAAGCTTTCTCTTAAATATTTAACTGTGGTATATTATGGGTACAAGAAAAATTTTCTTTGGTAAAATATATAGATCATAAAAGTAAAATATTTGTGAATCTTTTAGTTCAGCTCTTCATAATATAAGGAGAAATTTTGTATGGGAGCTCATGGGAACATCCTATTTAATGACTGTATATTGGATTCTAATAAGAATAGATTATAAATATGTAGTTGGCATTTATGAAACACACATGGACCATTCCTCTGAATGTCATATACAGTTGAGTATAGCATACATTCTTCCTCACATGGTTCGTAGTACCTAGCAATATTTAAATTTGAAAAAACTCTAGAGACAATACAATAGTAAAAAAAAAATGTATTGCTCAAGATCCATGGTCTACATGTCATCCACTTAAATATGATATTTAACTCCTCAAATATTCATAATTCATATTAGCATTTTAGTAATTCATTTACTGTGTTGTCAGATTTACTGTGTGTCTCATTCTCAAAATTGTCATTCTACTGCAACAGTCTCCATAGTCATAGAATTATAGACAGGCACATAAGCATTGTTGTAAATACTCTACAAATAAAATAAAAAGACTTCCTCCAAACAAATTTCCCAACGTATTTTGGTTTCAACACAGATCTGTGTATTCTCCTATCATTTTGAGAACACTCTCTAAATATAAATATGTGTGTTATTATTGAAAATAATGTAAATAAATATATGTGTGAATTTTAATAGGATATACTTGACAAGATACTTTCTTGATAATTTTCAACTACAAGGTTAGGAAGCATTAATCATGTGTCTACTGTTGAGAAGGGAAAACTGTACATTTCCAGAGCTCCATGTCCACACAACAGCAGCTCCAACTGTCCCTTTTCCACCTCAGTTTCCTATGTCTAGGAATCTCACAAGTCTAGGTACCTCATCAAATAGAGACCACATAAAATTGACTCCTGTAAGTCCGACTTTTTTTTCACTGTGCAGAGTATGCCTGTGCTGAATGTGCCTCAAAATTAATATATTTTATGTGACAGTTGCTTAAGAATCAGCTTACTATCTTAGCATATGTTTAGTACACATCATATTTCAATAAATTTTATAGAAATTTTAGAATATTTAATATAAATGGAAGAGAGAATGAAAGGAGGATGAAGGGGAAGAGAAAGGAAGAGGAAGGTAAAGAAAGAGGAAGAAAGCAAAAGAGAAGGGAAGGGAGAGAGTTAAGTGGAAGGAAGAAGGTAACAGAGCTGGATGAGAGTGACTAGTCACAATAAATATCTTTTCCTGTACCCATAGGATACTATAGTCAAATATGTATTGAAGCATATTGATGCATAATAGATGAATGAATGAATTTAAATATTTAAAGATGTGCAACATAATGATTTGTTACATCCATATATTGTAAGGTGCTTATGATAAACAAGGTCAGTAACACACATGCCCCTTTCCTAATTGTCACTTGTGAAATGAGTATTAAGAACATGCCAATCTACTCTCATTCTTCTTTTAGTGAATCTCAGGTCACCACTATCATTAGGTGTAGTGGCCCTTCTGTAACAGGATCATTTTATCAATGAGATCTGTGGCCTATCCCTGAACCCTCGGGAACACTTGTCTTCCTGATTCTCTCAGAATGACCTATTCCATTTCATGTACAGTTGCAGTCACACACTATACACGTTCCTATTCTGTCTCCTTTCACTTAGCAGAGCCCTCTCTTGTTACACATATTGGCTATTCCTTTGTTTTTATTCCTCAGTAAACTTTAAACAAATCTCATATCATTTTAATCTATTTATTCATTGACAGTGGATTAAATGGATTATGGCTATTATGCATAAGATTACAATGAATATGGGATGCAAATACAATGGAATATTCCCTGTGTTTGTTTTATAAAAGATCACAATGAATGACAAACCTCTGATCTGTATTATGATGGCAGTTTTAGGTGTAAATAACAAGGACTTGATGGCCTCTTTTTTGGGAGACCACTAAGTTCTTTGCCTTTAGTTTTTCCATTGCTTTAATATACTATGTGTTCTTCCCTGAGCTGTCTTCATTTTTAGAAACTCTTTGTAAGACAGTTCACAAAGCTGTGCTACAATGCATCATTTGGTTCTATAGGGCTGGTATTGGGCCCGTGGTTCTGTCTCTTTGAATCAGTTCCAGGATGAATCTGTTGTTCATGTCCACAGTGTACAGAACAAAAGCAAAACACCAGCAAACCCAATGATGCTTTCCATATACCTGCTGCTTCTCTTTCTCAAGATGAAGAATCTCTAACTGCTCCCTGAGAAGCAGTTGAAGGGAAGACTCTGTAGTCACCTGGCTTTCTCTTTTCATTCCATCACTCCTGCCTCTTCCTATCAGATGGTGCCATTGCCATCCAAAATGGCTTTTGTTCCACAGATTACCTGTTCTGGGGAAACTCTAATCAAACTTCCTATGGATTCTATATCCAGCCCAGTTGACAATGAAGAACTAATAAAGTATCCATAAAAAATATTTACACAAGATAGTCAGTTTGACATATATGAATATGTATGTATATATGTGTATATATGTGTGTGTATAATATGACTATATATTTATGGCATATCATTCTATCAAGTGGATGTCAACCAAGCATGACAAATTTTTATTGAACTAATGAGCTTAAAATATTTGGAAAAATTAAGGCTACTAAATAGCAGTATTTGTTGATAAGAATGGAGATTTGTCTTTCTATTAACACAAAGGAACTAACAGAATAGTCTTAGATGAATTACATCAGAAAAATATAGACAAATATTCATGACATTTCAATAAACAAAAAAATTACAAAATTAAAAGACCATCTAATGCTCCAGGGATGTATTTTATTTAGGACTCCCCATAAAGTGTTAGGGGTGGTAAAGAATCATTTACCACAGGGGAAAAAATAGAAGAAGCCAAGCTTCCAAATGAATGGTTGAAAAAGCACATATTTTCTCTCAGTCTTTGAAATTAAAATAATAGAAGCTTTTAAGAAATATGCATTCCCTAAAAAAATGAGGCAAGTTATCTAAAAAATATTTAAGTAAATCATAGAAATGACTTTCACATACATTAGAGAAAATAAATTCTCTTTATTCTCTTTGAATGGAATAGAAAGGTAAGCACAAACCCCACTGAGATCACACTGGTTAGAAGATTATATGCTTAAAGCGAGTTGCTGGAAGTATTAATTGGACTTCTGTATATAATCAAGCCCACATGGGAGTATTCTTTTGTATTCCCATTTTCTTCTCCTGATATGTCCAATGCTTTTAATAAAGTCTTCACTAGAACACCAAGAGAAGCATGCTGTGCAACGATCTTTGCATTACAGAGTGACATTTCTCTTATTGCAATATTTCCCCCTACATTACAAAATATCTCATGAGTATAAAACATGACAGGAAAATAAATGTCAAAATTTAATATGTTTTAAAAGCTCCTTATTTGTAATACAGAAAATAGATTCATTTATTGGTTTAGAACTCATGGTTTCTAAAAACATCCCATGAATCTTAGTTGCTAAGCAACCTAATAGGAGAACTGCCATATGGCTTCTAATGTAAATTCCATTTACATTGAAGTATGATGAGGTTTCAATCATTGCAGGATCTCTTCTGAGAGAAATACTTCATAAAGGTCCTGGAGGGAAGGTGTTGGCCAAATGTGGCCTTCCTGACAATGACAGATAGCTGGAGGTGGCTTCTACAGTCACCATGGCTGGGGTGAGGAGTCAGTGACCCCCTGTCCTTCTTATTCTCCCTCATCCGTTTCCAAGATAATTACTTAGAGGAGAAAATACAACATATTTAGCTTTGTGTTACCATTCTAGAATATATCCATGAAGAAAGTTACCATGATTTTTCTCACAGTCTTTTTCTTCTTTAATGTACACATGTATGCATACATGCACATATGTACACTCACACATTCACACACAACACAAGCATACATACAACTTCAATAATAACAATTCACTTGAAGAACAAAGCAGACTGTTTAGTAATTTTAGCAGCAAACACCAAGAATTAAATTCACAGAGGTCATCAAAGGAATATTCTAATAAGAATTTCAAGAGATGAGAACACACTTTCATGTTATCTCAAAGAAATTAGATGTTCCCCAAGGTAGCCTAATACTCTAAAGTCCCACAGTCATGAATGAAAGCAGGTAAACAATTCCAGCAGGAGTTGACTTACCACAAGCCTCAGAATCTTCATCAATCCCATTGGAGTGGTTCGTTCCAGAGTTACGTACTGAAGAGTGGGTAAGACACTGCCCACTGGCATGAGTGTATTCATTTACAGAACAAAGCTGCTGGGAGTGGGTCTGTCCACAGTTGTAGACTAGTAGCTGATCAATTCCAATAAAACTTTTCTCACTCAAAACTGTGCCTTCAAAAACAACCTTTATGAAAAAAAAATGATGAGTTTATACTCATAAAATACAAAAAAAGGGAAAAATTTGATGAAGGGCCATAGAGATAAATCTCTAAGAAAAACACTCTTTTAAATATAGGCAAATGCAACTAATGACAAATCTACTGTTTGACAGATCTGACCTACATTTCTAAGGCTGATAAGCACATTGGGTCCATGAAGGATTCTGAGAAGCCATCAAGAAGAAACAAAGATCCACGAAACCATGCATATGCCCATACAACTTTTACTGCAAATTTGTTAATCAAGTGTTATCTTTGGAGTCCACTTTCCTTTATTTTCAAGCAGAAAACATTATTAATCCTATAGAGCTCTAACTGTATCTGTTTTATAAAACTACTAAAATTAATGCTTGAAAACTTATAGGGAAATATTAGGAAAGGACAAGAAGCATAGTTTAAAATTAAAGATTTGAAAAATTACACTCACAGAAAAGAGTTTTCCAAAAGCAATGTATCGCCAATCACTAATTAAAAGAATGAATCTCATTTTGTATTAAACAAACCTCCTGGCTTCTTTGGAGATACACAGTGTTAGTAAGTGGCTCCATCTTTCATTTCCAGTTGATTGCAGAATAAAGTCAATGCATTAAGGAGTCCCCAAAGTTCTACCCAGAACAATGGTTAATGAACTGTAAGAGGATGTAGCAGAAACAGCTCACTGAATGGCAACCAATTTCCCTCTGTCCAATTCAGTAGCCACTAGCTACTTGTGAGTAATTTAAGTGGATTGAAATCAGATGAGAATCCAATTTCCGAATCACATTAGCTCCATTTGAAGTGTTCAGTGCGCTTACAGGTATGTACACAGGCTATGCAGCAAGGTCTTTGGAACTGTAGCATTCTCTTTTGGATGAAAGGAGGACTCAAAAGATTCAGGAAGTAAATCTCACAAGTTAGGGAGAGCCAATACAAGATCCACAAGATTAGAAAGCCCTCTTTTCATGAGATTATAAAATCAGTGACCAGCTGCCAGGGTGAAGAGACTTTTACTGGCAGAGTGGTCTGTAAGAGATTATTCTGCCTACCAGTCCTGGAGACCACTCACACATTCAATAATTTGTGTGCTCTCATCTACCCTGGCTTGGCTTTGGAGGATGTAGGCTGGCTGCCTTTGAGATATCCTTACTCCTATGAGTCAGCTTTCCTCCACCACTTCTTCTTCTTCTTCTTCTTCTTCTTCTTCTTCTTCTTCTTCTTCTTCTTCTTCTTCTTCTTCCTCCTCCTCCTCCTCCTCCCTCCTCCTCCTCCTCCTCCTCTCTCTCTTCTTCTTCTTCTTCTTCTTCTTCTTCTTCTTCTTCTTAAGAATTATTTATTTAGAAGAGGGCATCAGATCCCATTACAGATGGTTGTGAGCCACCATGTGGTTGCTTGGAATTGAACTCAGAACCTCTGGAGAACAGCCAATGCTCTTACCGATGAGCCATCTCTCCAGTAGCCCACCCTCCACATTAGTCTAAATCAGTCCAATTGATTTGTCAAGTTTACTTTGGTGAAGTCTTTACTGGTCTCTCCTGTCACTGGTATAGGTTCCTTCTAGGAAAGTAGATTTTCCTTCCAGGAAAAGTCACACAACAAAAGAGAAATTCTCTATTAATCTAGAGAATCTCTATTACTATTTCAATAGGACATTACTGAACTTCATACAAAAGATCTATGAAAATAATAGTAATATAGATAGACCCCCATTCAGCCTCACCAAATTTAGGTTTTCTGCATATATGTTTATATTTTCAAAGACAAAAAAAGATACACATTTCTTATTTCAGATGCAGATATTTGCACCCAGCCAATGAACAGAAGCTGCTGACCCCTGTGGTTAAATTAGGGAAAAGCTGAAATAAGCTGAGGAGGAGGGTGACGCTGTAGGAGGACCAGCAGTCTCAATTAATCTGGACAATGAGATCTCTCAAGCACTAGACTACCAAAAAGGCAGCATACACCAGCAGATATGAGGGCCCGAACACATATACAACAGAGAACTGCCGGGTCTGCGTTCAATGAGAGATGATGCACCTAACCCTCAATAGACCCCAGGAGTTTAGAGGTTAGGTGGAGTGGGGGATGAGGGGTGGGGACAGCCTCGTGGAGACAGGGGGTGGGTTGGAGGTATGGGATGTAGAACAGTTGGAAGGTGGACAGTGGGGGGAATAAAATTTTGAGTGTAAAAAAGTGAATACATATTTAAAAACTATTTCTGATCAAATATCAGATAGCAAATACATTTGAAGTTTTGCTTCAGAATACAATACTCATTTCAAATCCTGTATAATGAGAAAAGTATTCACACAGTTATGTCTTTCGTCTATAATCAATAGTGCGTGTGCACATACATTATTGGGCCAACAGCGGTGTCTTTTCAGAGCACCAGAGACCACATATATGATGCATTTCAGCCTTCAAAATTGATGAATTTAAACTTTGATCTCCAAATCCTACTTCAAATTCATATTTTAGTTTCATCTGCTATGCACAAAGAAACTTATAACTCCAAAATATATTGTCTTTAAATTTTACTTTATTTTACCTTTCTGCCAAATCACAAGACTAATTCTACTGTGTAGAAAAAATAAACTTACTGAGTATGTCCTCTAGAGGCTGTAAATATCAACTTATAAAATGTTACACTAGTATCAAGATGTTAACCCAAAAGAGTGTAATATAAATCTCAACATCTAAGACTGATATAAAAAAATACTATGCTTCAAAACTTCTAGACTCAGAGCATATGCAATTGTAAAGATCCACATGGTTATTCATCCTCATTTGAGGAGAGGTGTATAAATACAGTAAGATCATAAAACAAAGCTGGATTTTTACATCACACATACAGCCAATCTTTTAAACTCACACTCTGAACATAAGCCTATAGACTACATACAACACAGAATCTCCATTGGTTTGTTAAAGAGATCATCTATCAACCCTTCTATATATTTCAGGTATATGATGGTATAGGTAGTAGTTTACTACATTGCTTGGGGCAATGCTGGGAGCTGGAAAGCACAAGGCAAGAATAGATGCAGAATGGAAAAGGTTTGAGCAAGAGTGGTCCCTCTTAGCATTTCCTCTGCTCACAGAAAACTTGCCCTGTTAAGGACCAAACATAATGAAAATAAAATCTGTCCCCAAAGATACAATTCTACTTTTCTAAATTAAATTTAGCAATGGATGATAAGTTATCTATTAACAAAGTAAACGTTTAAGTTCTAACAAAATTTTATTTGCTTTTATACCTTAAATGTCTTCAAGTCTTCTGGTATTAACACATCTGCTTTCACCCATGTGCTGTAATTTGATGTATTGAATGTCCAAGTCCTTTTTTCTTCCTATGATTTGAAATAGAAATATGTTACCAATTTTCCTGTTTATATTCATGCTTCCCTAACTACACTTTGATAAGATTTAGGTATCTTTATGCTATTAAGTCATAAGAAATGAAAAGTACTGCGGGTAATAATGAGGTAAACAATACTTTTGAAGGAAAAATACAGAAGTAATCATGTTTGTAAGATAAAACTGTAAACAATATGCTTGACTTTCACCAGAATGTCCAACAGTAGGACTGTGGAACCTGAAGAGACCACTTTCAGTAGCCAACAGAACCACCATTGGAGGTTGGGTCCAACAAACCTACCCAGCTACAAAAAATCCAAAATTGGCCCTGTCTAAACCTTTCAACTTATTAATTCATGTTAATTGTACACAATATCAGGACTTGGTATGAAATTTTCATATATGCACACAGAAGACACTTATCACATCCAATACATATCTTCCTTTTTATTCCCTTGCTAAGAGGAAGTAAGCAATTGTATTTTTTGAAATAAAACTTAAAAAAAAAAAAAAACAACTGGTAGAATTGCCAACTTAAATGCTGATCTGATTACATTGTGCAACAGTACTGTGAAAACTCAGAGAAGACTCAATAAAATACACAGCTGCATCTTGGTTTTTTACTTATTAGAGAATTGATTCTAATTCCTACACAACGCCATTATTGTCTGAAGTTTATATTCATATATTTGACACTTCTGCCAATTTTGCCTAAGAACCATCTGCCCTTAGAGTTCTATAATGATCATTTATTTTAGCAATGAGAAGCAAATTATTACTATGTCTTTTGACCTAAGATCTTGAGATAAAGTCTATCCTAGGCTGCATATCAGAACTAATAGTATTGATCACTGTGATCTAGGACCATGCTTCCATACTTTGAATTAATCTTATGCCGCTTCAGATATTAGCAAGAATTCAAGATATTTTGATGTTTCTCTGCAGAAAATAAACCAGATTGTTCATGATATAGGGAACCATAATTTTTCATGAAATCCTCTAGTGCAGATATGGGGCTGACAGAATTGACTTAGGCTGGGCTTTGTCACCCTTGTTTGCTTCCAGTATGAAATGAAAACAAAAATAAAAACAAAAAAACAGTAAACATCTACTACTTAAATCTTATAATAGGAGGCAAGTGCTCTCAGACTTTTTGGCTTCCCCTTCCATGCTCAGTTTTACACACCTTATCCATTTTCAAGACTTTCTCAAAGAGCAGCTCACCCTCTGTTGTTTACTCCAGATTCCCAAGCCTCAAATATTTAAGAACATCTTTTAGAGCCAATAAAATATAAGTTTTGTCCTTTTTCATTCTAACCTATTCCTCTGAGATTTTCACAGGACAGAGACACTCACTATGTGGTGAGAGTTGAGAGTTTTCATGTCACACTAAAATGATTTGGTTATAAGAAATTAAGACCTACAGCAAATTTCCTCACTAATTATTTCCACATAACTTCAGTTACTTAGCATGAGCACACTTCGACAAATGCTTTTAGTGACAGTGTATGGCGAATTATACCCACTGATTCCCCAATGATCATTTTAGAAAAATAATTTAAAACAATTTGCCTTCCACAGAATGACTAATTGATTTTCATCTATCTGAAGATAAATTAATTTAGTTTTATAAAATAAACTGAGCAGAGTTCTTTCAAAATTTGAATGCTTTCCCATATACTAACTTAATGGTATATTACCAATGAGATTGAGATTTTTCTGTCTGAAAACATTAGCAGTTATAAAGAAAAATAATTTAAACAGAGGTCAATACTAAAAAATAAAAAAATAAATAAATATATAAAAATTAAAAAAAATTAAAAATTCTCATTTTTGGAAGGGTTCTCAAGTATGTTCTAATTTCTTGTTGTCTTATAAATCAATCATTAAAATGCTGACTGATCAAAAAGTTTAAGAGCAGATTGCTATTCCAGATTAGGTTCAAAATGCTGACTTAACTGTTTTGTTTTGCTGTTTTTTTTTTTTTTTTTTGCATTTCCAATTTTATTTATTTATTATTAGATATTTTTTATTTACATTTCAGATGTCATCCCTTTTCCCCATACTATTCATTAGTTCTCTTCTCAGAGATGCTAGTGTCTCCTTCCTACTCCCAGTGAAGAAATCAGATATATTTCCTTAAATTTTGGCCTTTTAAAACTACTTTAAAATATATACTACAATAAATCATGGAACTTAAAAAATATGTTCCTTCCATAGAACTTGTTATATCCCTAAAAACTGTATCATACAAGAACATGAATACTTTGTAAGACATTTCATTCTGATCCAACCTTTAGATACAAAATGTTTGATGGTGGAAATTTAAAATATCATGTAAAAGTTACAAGTCCAGTTCCCATTATCCATAACTTATTAGCACTAAAACTCTCCAGAAGGGAGGTGTGTTGCTATAACCATCGTTTTACAGATGGAGAAGGAAGTTCTAGACACTACCTAGCTAGACAATGTAAACAGGCACTGGATTCCCAGAATGAGGAACTCATTTGTTTGAAGAAGACAAATAGTGGCTTGCATCAAGACATATTTGAAAGACTGTTGAGAGTCTTAAGTTAAGTCTGAAGCATCAACTTATGACTTAAATGTAGTCTGAGACAGACTCCATTTCATGATCAACATGAAATGATCAACAAAAGGTAATGAGGGGGTCAGAGAAGACACAGATACTTTCAGAATAAGTAATGTTCCACACTCAACCAATTTGAGTTAACACACAAGATTCCATTCTGTAGGATAAGCCCCTCCCAGGCACCTCAGAGTAATCCACATTAATTAGACAATTATATGTCAGCTGCAGGAAATTTTTGGTCTTTTCATACACAGCTTCAAGGCCACTAATAGAAAGATACCATTCATTTTTTATTATTATGTATACAGAGATTTTGAAAAATCCATCAGTGATAATTTGAGTAGATTAAAATAATCTTGAAAAATAAAGCATGTATGATTGAAATCTCTATTGGAATGTATGATAACATCTCATTGTGGGACCATGAAAGGCAGCCTGGTTTCTGGTTGAGCTAGGTTTGAAACCCCAGTGACCCTGCAGGATCCCCTGTAAGGGACGGTAGGCATTTTGCCACACTCCTGGTCACCAGGCTCCTGACACGAGGCCTCCATAGATTCATGTTTTTCAGTCACATAAGGACAACGCCCCTACTAGCCACTCCACAGGAAGAAGGAATGACCACAGGTCACGAAGTCTCAAGATAGATCTCCATCTTAGTGAGGTACCTAGAGGCTAGAAGGGCTTAGCTAATTAAACTTAACTTTCCAGACCCTCCTCCCTGCAAAAGGTATTTAACCTCAGGCCCACCCTGAGAAAGGAGGGTACGGTTTTCTCATCTACTTTCGGACATGACAATAAACATCTTAAAACCATAGACTGTTTCTTTTCATCAGAATCTGCCTGGGGAATAATAAAAAAGTCCTTCGCCTACAAAGCCACCATCTAATCTCCAGCAGATGACCATCAACCCAAGCCAGCCACCACAGACCAAGCCAATGGATCAGACTGCGGCAACAAGCCAAGAACTCTCATCCCTGAGGGGTGCAGCCAGAGCTTCTCTTCCCCTCTCGCCCCTCTCCCCTTTGGCCATGGGCCAGTCCAACCCGTGGGTCCCCACTTTGCACTCAGCTCTTCAGCAGCTTCCAGCATTGCCTGGGTGTCCAACAGCCTAAGAACCAGATGGTCCCAGGCCACTCTACAGGCCCAGGGAATCCCTTCCCTGCTCTGAGCTAGCTTCTGAGGCCCCTAGGACCTTAGACTGTACTCCCCCCCACCCAAAGTGGGGTCTGGAGGCTTCACATAGCCAGACACCTACCCAATGCCTGTGTAGGGTGAGTGCAGTCAAACTCCCGTGTCAAACTCCTATGTCTCACCTCCTGGAGCGGCCCTCCCATGGCAAGGCATATGAGAGACCCATTTTAACCCAACATCTCACTGTATGTGTAAATAAGTATTAATAAATTATTTACCATCCAATATAATGGGACCATAGTTTTAAAGCATTTGTAGCCATAATATGAACTTAATAAGACCATTCTAGAAGTTTTCACTATTCCCTGGTCAGAGGAAAAAATTGAAAAACTGGAAGATTAATGAACCATGAATGGTGGAATAGCACATACTGATTAAACCTATGGTTTGAGGATTGTGAGGTATTGTTTGCATAGTTTTTCCATGTATAAGGAAAGTTGTTAATGTTACAGAAAAATATAATAAGCTAATTTATGCCAATCTCCCAAACAGCCAATTTAATTGACTAAACTATATTGAAGAAATGTAGTAATATTGGATACCAATTATTACTGCAGATATGTCTCAGTGCCACATTAAAGAAGGAGCCATGTGAGCTGCCAATGGAGAAAGGTCATCAATAGTCATGTCCAACTATAATGCCAATGAACCATAATGACCAGAATGGTAGGATATTCTAAAAGATGCAATAGTGGTACTTATGTCCTAGGTGTAACCAACAATCACCTATCTGTTCCTCAGGCTAGTTTAATAAGCTGTAACTCATTCCTGACTCTATAAATTTAGCCAAGTACCTGCATTGTCCTTAACCAGTATAATCTCTAACTGTATCCTAAATACATATCCTTATATACATAGAAAGGTGCAGATCTTACTTCTCATCAAAAAGGCTTCTTTTTCAGTAGAAAGAGATCATTATAAGAATTCATAATGGACAAAAAGCAAAGATCAACTGGTCATGTGGTACCTGTCTTCAATTAATACATTTACAACACAAACCTTACACCTAAAACTTGTGGAACATTAAGGAAGATAGTAGAGTATGACTGTAAGAGCTAGAGTTGAAAATTGTTTTAAATAATGAAAAATATATATGAAGAGAAATATACACAAAAGAGCTAGACAATCAAACATTTGCTCTGATATACTCTCTTTAAAAAAAAAAAACATGAAGTGGTTTTGGGGGAAAAGATGGGCTGAGTGGCAGTTAGACGAATATGATCATGATATGTGTGTGTGTGTGTGTGTGTGTCTGTGTGTGTGTGTGTGTGTGTGTGGTGTGTGTGTGCATGTGTGTGTCTATGAGTTTCTCTAAGGACTAATGAAAGTATCATATTTTAAAAAGAATACTAGTAACATCTTATCTCAGTAACAAAGAAAAACAGTCTGCCATATATTGTAATAGCCCCCATACAATTTAATGTTTTAGAATTCTGAAAATATTTCTGCAAGAAACAAACAGAAGGAAAAAGACCAGATATGATGAGAACAGTAAAAAAGCAAAGCAAAGGGTAAGTAAAATGGATTCCTCCTCCATCCTCAAAAATCCTTTAAAAAGCATTCTTATCTTTCAGGATTAATTATTTTGACACATCAAACTTGAGAAGGGAAAAGAACATAATAAAATGCTGCTGACAGATTTTCTGTGGCATCAGACAAGCCTATGTGACAAATACGCTTTTCTCATCCATGAGTCAGGCTAAAACTATGAGGAAATTTCAACTGGGTTTATCCAAAGCATCCTGAAACAAAGGAAACTCGTTTACACAATCTTACTGACTCTCCAATGTTGGATTTTCTGACCTGTTTCCTATTTCTATATGATTGTAATTGTTCCCTGTGATTTTTTATTCCTATCAATAAGTAGCCTCTTCATAACAATTAAGATTTTTAGAGTATATCATGGAAATATGAGTTGTAGCTAATTCCATTCCATTAGATTGGAAAGTTACAAATTTGTTTCACTCACTGGAATAAACATAATGTTCATTCTATATAGCAGCATGCATTATAATTCAACTCAGTTTAATTCAACTCAAACTTCATTTAACCCATATTTGTTTACTCGGTAACTATGAGTCCTCAAAACTGTATTTACTTGATTAGAACAAAGAATTTATTTTATCATACTTATGATTTTAATGTGTAGATATAAAATCTCACATAGATTATATCAGAACTCTAAAACAGAGTTAACAATGTATAATCTCAAATATTGCATTTCTATTAAACCCCCTATGTCTTAAATGATTTCTAAGCTTTTGAATTTTTATGTATATGCCTCTAGTATTTTTAAGTTGATAGTATTTGGCTTCTCAAAATTTCTTAAAATGTATAATAAAACTAGAAAAAAGAATACCTAAATCTAGTGCTGTATAAATAGTTCAATGATTAATCAGAGTACTTGCAATAAATCCTATTGAGGATGTAGTTGAGAAAATTATTGGGAGGCAGTCTTGCCCTTATTAGAGAAAGAGAGTAGGCAAGAAAACCGAAAACCCTAACAGTCTCAGTTGTGTGCTACAGACACCGTCTAACTCATATAGCATGCTCTAAGGACACACACTCGTGTTAAATGACTAGCTTATGTTCTGGATCTTCACCATTATTAAATTTTATCATTGTTCCTGAGATAGAACCTCCTTAGAGGAACTTTCCCTGCTCCCTCCCATTTTTCCTCTTTGTCAGCTTGAGGAAATGGCAGCCTGCACTCCAGAATGCATGACAGCAATTAAATGAACCACTGAGACCAGACCATGGAACTAGGAGTTACACAGATCCCTGAAAGGCAGACAAATAGAGAAAGAAGCCACAGTTGGATGAGAGAGATGGCATATTTTCTGACTTTTTCACCTGTATAACTTGAGCCAAACCCTGGCAGAACATTTCTTTCCTTGTAACCCCACCCCATCCTCTAGCAGATGACCATTCTAGACTGGTCAAATACGTTCAAAACTTGAGCTCAACCTCTGTACCCAATGTTGTGGGCTTATCAACTTCCCTTTCTTTGTTTAAATGGATGAACACTGAACTGGAGGAAGAAGACCCTCTTAAGGCCACAAACCACCCCCAAGCCCTCAAGGAATAGCTCCTCTGTCTTGTAGAAGGATTTCTCTCAGTGTGCCTGCATGTGTGTGTTTCTTCATCTTTAGAAGTAGTGTTCATCTATTGTAGACAAAAAAAAGAAAAGAAAAGAAAGAATACTTTATGTTCTTGCAGAAGTCCTGTGATTAGTTACCAATACCATGTGGAAGGGAAAGGGTTGATGCCCATTTAACTCCAGCTAGAGGGGACCCAACACCTCCACTGACCTCTGAGAGCATTGTACACATGTGGTGCACATGAAGACAAGCAGGCACACACACACACATGAGTAAAAATAAACAGAATGTCTGAAGTCTATGAATGAGAACTAGAAAGACAAATGAATACGGTCAGAAATGTCATATATTCAACGGACTTTAATTCAATGCTATTTTTTCTTACCTCATCATTGTATAGTCTTACTCTCAGGACACTGTTTTCCATGGTGTAATAGAACTGAAGATGGCAATTGCCACCCATGCAGTGACATACAGAGCTGTTTAAATACGCCCTGTTCTCTGTAGGTCTGGAAGTAGATGCATGACCGGCCCTCATCCATACAAAGTAACCTAAATGTAAAAGATAAGAGAAGGAATTTAGGGAAAAAATTGTGGGTTTTGTATTTTTAACAAAAATTTTATGGAGTTTTCAAAATCAGGCTTAAAGTATTTTACTTTAAAGGATACGAAACCTAAAAATTGATTGCATCAATTACTGAGAAGCTTTAATATCCCATGTCAGTTCACTCCTGACTCCTCCAGTTAATGGTTAATGGCAACTTCAGTAATGGATTTTAATATTTCTATTAAAAGAAATATGTGGATTAAAAATTTGACACCATTAAGTTAGTATACTATGCTGAGGACCAGCCTCAGTCTGTTTGTGGTTCTCGAGAATGGGAGGAATGGATCATCATGAAATCAGTCTCAGGCAAGGATGCAGATGCAAGCTTGCAGGTGACTCATTGCTGTTCTGAAGTTGTGCTCGGAGACAGCTCGAAGTTAATCTCTCTCTCTCTCTCTCTCTCTCTCTCTCTCTCTCTCTCTCTCTCACTCTGTCTTGTTTTCTCTCTCTCTGAGTTCACCTCAGTCTTTTATTGGTTACACACTTCCTTGTTACAAAATAATACATAATCAAAGGCCTTTTCATTATTTTTCTAAAGCCCATTATTTTTCCTGAAAACCCCCAGGTAACTATGCCACCAGAAAGCACCATGCACACACAAAGTCACAGTTCTGTGTCTGCTAAAGCAGGTTATACATTGACTTTTAACTCCTTGAAAAACCTCCAAATCACAGGTCATTTGGGCATAAGCTTGAGGTTACAGCATTAACCTGAACACAGAAAGGAACGAAACAGGTCAAAGTAATATTAATATTTCTAACATCTTAAATTTGCATAATATCTCCTTATTAAGCTCATCCAAATATCTATTGGTACAGCACTTTTCAAACTCTTTTCCAGATGCTGTATTAATTCCTCTTGAGGCTCCCCAGAATCCCTTCACAAGCTCAAACTCTATCTCTTAGAACGTGCACCCTAATTTCCATAGCCTGCCAATGCAAGAGGGTCAAAATCAGTGTGTTTCAATCTTTCCAGGAAAGTCAGTTCCAACAGCCTCCTCACAAGGTCCAAATTCTTCTATCCATCATTTATCTTTTTATTATACATATATCTTCCAGTTTCCCTCAATAATATTACTGGATCAAATTTTCTATTATCAGATATATCGCCTAGCTAAACAAAGAATTCTCAACGGAGGAAAGGTGAATGGCTGAGAAACCCCTAAAGAAATGTTCAGCATCCTTAGTCATCAGGGAAATGCAAATCAAAACAACCCTGAGATTCCACCTCACACCAGTCAGAATAGCTAAGATCAAAAGCTCAAGTAATAGTAGATGCTAGCGAGGATGTGGAGAAAGAGGAACACTCCTCCATTGTTGGTGGGATTGCAAGATGGTGCAACCACTATGGAAAACAGTCTGGCAGTTCCTCAGAAAACTGGACATATCACTACCTGAGGACCCAGCTATACTACTCCTGGGCATATACCCAGAAGATGCTCTAACATATAACAAGGACATATGTTCCACTATGTTCATAGCAGCTTTATTTATAATAGCCAGAAGCTGGAAAGAACCCAGATGTCCTTCAACAGAGGAATGGATACAAAAAAAAAAAAAAAAAAAAGTGGTACATTTACACAATGGAATATTACTCAGCTATTAAAAATAATGAATTTGATAAATTCTTATGTAAATGGATGGAACTAGAAAATATCATCCTGAGTGAAGTAACCCAACCACAAAAGAACACACACGGTATTCACTCACTGATTATTGGATTTTAGCCCTTAAGCTTGAAATACCGAAGATTCAACTCACACACCACATAAAGCTCATGAAGAATGAAGACCAAGTGGGGGGGCTTCAGTCCTTCTTAGAAGGAGAAAGAAAATACTCAAGGGAGCAAATATGGATACAAAGTACAGGACAGAAACTGAAGGAGGGGCCGTCTGCAGACCATTCCACCTGGGTATCCATCCTATGTGCAGTCACCAAAGATAGACGTTGATGTGGATGTCAGAAAGTACATGCTGACAGGAGCCTGATATAGCTGTCTCCTTAGAGGTCTGCAAGAGTCTGACATATTCAGAGGCAGATGCTCACAGCTAACCATTGGACTGATTATGGGGTTCCCAATAGAGGAGTTAGAGTAAAGACTGAAGGAGTTGAAAGGATTTCTGACCCATGAGGAGAACAACAATACCAACCAACCAGAGCCCCCAGGGTCTAAACCACCAGCCTGGGAGCTCTGGGAGGGACCCATGGCTCCAGCTATATATGCAAGGGTGTTATAGGTGGGAGAAGAGATCCTTGGTCCCATGAAGGCTGGATGTCGGTGGGGTGGGGGAATTCGAGGGTGGGGAGGTGAGATGCGGTGAGGAGGGGTAAGTGGGGGTACACCCTCATAGAAGTAGGAGGAGGGAGGATGGGATAGGGAGTTCCTGGGAGGGAGGGGGGGGAAATGGGGTAAGGGGAGAACAACTGAAATGTAAATAAAATTTGCAAAAAAAAAAAAAAAAAACCTAATTTGGACTGTTCTTGAGTCAATAATATTGATAGCACAAAGAACAAAGACATTCCTATTATCTATTTTACAAAAGGAATATATGAAACCATTTCTCTGAAGGATAATAAATATTCCTATAGCTGCTTTTAAAAAAGTATATAAACTATCAAATAAAAAATTGTGTATCAAACATGGGCTATTTCATTTTAGTTGTTGGTCACTGGGATCCCATACAAGGCTCCACATATTATAGGCTACAGATATTGCTCTCAGCAAACAGAGGAAATATAATAACAAATTTACCACAGAGATGCAGTAACGCCCTAATGTCCATGAAGAGTGAAGCCTTAAGTCTGCCTAAGTATTCTAGGGAGGTCCTGAACAGCTGAGCAATGCCATGACAAAAAATCACTAGGTAATGTGCAAGTGGAGAACAGAGGGAAAGCAGGATAGACTGGAGGGGGATAAAGAAGAAAACCAATGTTATTGAACACAATTTCTGAAACACTTCTGATTTCTGAACCACATGTAAGGGGTTTGGAATTTGGCACTCACATCAAGGTAACAAGAAAACTATGCATAAACTGAAAAGCAACAACTCTTAATGGCCACAGCAGAAGGCTGAGGTCAGAATCCAGCTTGATTCCTTTAACTGCAGAGGAAATGGACACATAGACTCCCAAGGTAGCAAAGCCACACATTGCAACTGAGAAGATGGAAAGTGGCCATTTTAAATGTCTTTGAATCATTCTGATGCATCCAACTTCCATCACTACTAGCCTTCTATATTGGCAGTGTTTTGGAAGGGCAGATTTAACTCTCTCTAGCTTCCTGTCTGTCCTCATAGACAGATTGGTCAGCATCTCTGAAAACTGCAAAATGGAGGTACAAACTCCATAGAAAACTGAGACTCAAACCATAGAAGCGTACATATTTCCCCTTCCCTCATAGCAGACAACTACCTCAGAGCTCCTGTGTACTGGTATTACATGGCTCTATATTATTTAAAAACTAATCTGCAAAGGATCCCAAAGGAAAAGAGTAAAATAAAGGTACTGAAACAAATTAGCTTCAGAAATTACCAGCTACTGCATAAAGTAAGTTATCTAACAATGAGTGGGATAAACTTAGTAACTCCAACTTTTAAAGTCTTTAATATATATTAAATAAATCAAAATATTTTGAGTTTGATATTTGGAAAACTTTACAAGGCAGATCAGAGATGGTTTGAAAATAAAAAGCAAATACCCAAACCAGACATACTATGTCTGGAAATCTTGGAATGATGAGACTAGAAATCTAATATAACTAGAAATGATATGCTAACAAAAGAAACAGAAACAAATAATGTGCTGATTAGTTTGTGTCATCTTACAATAAACCTAGACATACCTGGGAAGAGGTACTTTCAATTGAGAAACTGCCTCTATCAGATTTGCCTGTAGGCATGTCTATGGGCTTTTTCTTCATCAATAATTGATGTTGGAGCTCCCAGCCTACTGTGAGTGATACCATCTTTACGTACTGGGCTTGAGCTAGCCATGTGAACAGTATTCTCCTCCCTACAGGTTACTGCCTGGTCCTGCTCCACCTTCCCTAGATGACAGACTGTAACCTGAAATAGTAATAAATCCTTTCCTTCCCAGGTTACTTTTGGTCATGGTGTCTGATACAGCACAGGTAGCAAACTAGAACAGAGAGCACAGGCAGAGAGACGGAACATTTAGGAAGCAGAAAGTAATAATGCTAGGGCAATAATCAGTGTAACGGAAGCCACGAGTGTCTGTAGAGGCTTTGTTAGTAGACTACAAACTGTTAAGAGAAGAATCGCTGAGCTTGAGCACACCCATAGAGCTTCTAAAATGCAAACAAAAATAAATTAGTATGGAAAAGGAGTATAGGAAGAAAACCAAAAAACAACAAAAGTAATATATGAAACAATTGCAATAGACTATCTCCAAATCACAGATCATAACCCCCCAAAAGCAGTATAAATACCAAGAAAACAAAACAAAAAACTAGAAAAAAATCTCTACAGACACAAAATTCCAACTAAAGAAAAAAAAGTGAAAAATCTAACAAAAGTCAGAGAGCAAATATTTTACCTATAAAAATTATCTTTTGGGTTATCCAGTGTGGGGAAGGGGAAAGAAGGACTGGGAGATAGAGTTGGGGGGACATCTCTGAGACTAGCTGCAGATCTAGGATGGGGGAGGCTACCCCAGGAATCTATGGGGGTGATCCTAGCTGAGACTGCTAGCAGTTAAGGATATGGAAACTGAAATGGCCACCTTCTGTAGTCAGGCAGCATTTGCAGTAGAGAGAGGGACACCAATTCACTCATAAAACCTTCAAACCAAAATTTTCAGTGCCTATAATATATGCAGGGATAGAGTGCAGATTATCCAAATGAATAACCAGTGACTGCCCCAACTTGATACCCATCCCATAGGAGAGAGCCAGCCCCTGACACTATTAATGATACTCTACTATGTTTGCAGACAGAAGTCTGTAAATATATCATCAGACACCTGTCATCTGAGAGGCTTCATCCAGCAGCTGATGTAAACAGATGCAGACATTCACAGCCAAACATCAGATAGAACTTGGGAAGTCTTGTGGAAGAGTTAGGAGAAGAATTGAGGGAGATGGAGGGGGTCAAGGACACCACAAGAATACCTATAGAGTCAACTACTCTGGACCCATGAGGGTTCGTTCACAGAGACTAAACCACCAACCAAAGAGCATGCAGGAGCGGGACCTAGGCCCTTCATGTGGATTCCCTAACAATTAGTGCAGAGATGGTCTCTGACACTGTTGCCTGTCTTTGGATCCCCTTCTCATAGCTGGGCTGCCTTGTCTAGCCTCAGTGGGAGAGGATGTGCTTAGTTCTGCTGCGACTTGATGTGAGAGGGCTGGTTGATACCCATCAAGGGCTTCCTCTTCTCCAAGAAGAAGGGGAAGTAGCAATGGGAAAAGGGGCTTGTGAGGGTGGGGCTGGGAGGAGAGGAGGAGGTCATGTACAGTAAGTAAATAAATAAATGAATGAAAAATAAGATATATACGCAAAAGAAAAAAATCTTTTCAGAAATTATAAAATCGAGAAAAGAATAAAGTGCAACATTTCGTGTTCAGATTTGAAAATAACTCCAAGGAATTACGGCTGGCAAGACGTTGCTTTGTGGGGATACCTAAGGAGAAGAGTGAGTCTACAAAAAAAAAAAAAAAAAAAAAAAGACTCTTCTCCAAAAATAGAAGCTCAATGTGCAAAAATTTGTAAAGATAGTGGTGATATGCTTGAAAAGTATGGGGGGGGGGGAAGACGGAGGAAGGAAGAGGAAGGAAGGAAGGAAGGAAGGAAGGAAGGAAGGAAGGAAGGAAGGAAGTCATGACAAACTTAGCAGCAACCTTCTACCTCCCTGCATGGAAAGAGGAGAGGCAAGCAGAAGCTTTATCTAAAATAAAACCCAGGAAGCCCTGGTGAAGTTGCTGGCAATCCTAGCCACAGGAGAAGCCAGGATTGTTACAATCTTCCAATACAGTTGCAGGCTTTACTAAGACAGTGATTCCTGCAGATGGATAAACAGTGAACATAGTCTTTTCCTTTTATGCTAATGACTCTGGGTGCTATCTTCATAGATGACCTTATGGTTAAAAGCCAAGTACCCTGGCTTCAGAACAAGAAATGAATGTAGGCTGGGGAGTCTGAATGTAACCTATGATGTCATCCATCCAGAGGATGATCAAACACTTAGTAGGTCTGAAATGTATGAAGACACGCTCATTCTGGTTTTACATCTGTATAAACTTCAGTGCTATCATTGCTTCCACTATTGCAAACATATTTTGGATAGCAAAGACTGCCATAACATTAGCCAATCCAGGGAGAGAAATCTTGGAAAAATTGAACCTGCCCAGTACACAGAATGCAAAGCTAAATTTGACCACCAGAGGGTTCTGGCACCCAAAGTAAGGAAGTTGCTGAATTGGTAAGCAATTGACATTTGTATAACCACGTAAGTCCTATGAAAGACAGGAGTTCACAAATCCACCTAGCCCTCATGGGCCACTGTACCCATAGCTGGCATGCATAACATAATTTATTTTTGAAGAGATAAGTAAGACTTGAAAAGCTAATGCTCTAGCCAAAGCAATCAAAAGGGTTGAAAACATTGACTAAAATCAGTACAACTGAAGATGAAAAGGAACGTTACTAAAATTCCACTGAAATCCATCAGGTCTTTAGGCAACATTACAAAAATGTATGTTTCAAACACTTAAAACACACAAATAAGGTGAGGAAAGGAAATGATAAAATATCCATTATGATCTTCATAAGATATGAACCCAAAAATCTTCAAAAGAGTTTAGCCTAGGGGGGTACTTCCAGATCCATCTACCATCCGCCATGACAATAAACCCTTTTGGAACCAAGGACTTCCTCGTATCATTGGGGCCTGCTGGGCCTGCCGTCACCGAAGCCTCCAGCCCCTGGAACCAGGGACCTTCCTCCGATATGTGAGACCCGCTGCCTGGAAGCCTCCAGGCAGCCTCCGCCTCACAGGCCCCGGGCCACTGCCTCGTAGGCCTGGGGCCTGCTGCCTGGGCCTGGGCCTGGAGGCCTGCCTGCACAAGCCCCGGGCCTGCTGCCGCGTGGGCCCGGGACTCCAACCGCTGTGACCGTTTTCACCACGCGGGCCCCCGAGCCGCTGCCGCCTGGGCCCAGGGGCCTGCCGCCTGCCCGCCATTGCTTCCTACATAATGGCGCGACCATCGTGGAGCTCCGAACAGCCACGCAACTACAACAAGCTAGCCGAAAAGCGTCTCTCAGACAACCACCAGGACCCACATCTTCAAGCAAGTTAACCAGGCCGCCACGTCTGCTAAGCAAGTACTTTTACCAAATCTCTTCCTCGGGGTGCTGCCAGGGCCTCTTTCTTCCCTCCCCTCCTTTCTCTCGGCTGTGGGTAGGCCGGCATGCACCCACATGCCGTCTCAGTCCTTCCGAGGCCTCAGAGCCCAGGGCTTGTGACCAGTCGATCCCTAGCCGCCTGCGGGCAAAAGGATCCCCAATTCCCCCTCTTTTCTCTCGGCTGTGGGTAGGCCGGCGTGCGCCCACATGCCCGTCTCAGTCCTTCCGAGGCCTCAGAGCCCAGGGCTTGAGACCAGTCGGTCCCTAGCAGAATCAAGGCAAAGGGACCCCCAAATCCAAGAGCTCTGCACCCCCATGGAACCAGACTGAGTTTGTTCCCCGCCCAAGTACGAGCCCAGCCGTGTCTACTTGGTGCGGTGTGAGACAAACACAGCTAAACCTTCTGCGGCCTCCTTCCTTTTCCCTGGTGGTTGCATAAAATGGACTCAGCCAAGATCCCGTGAGCTCCTGCCATGCTGAACTACCATCCCAGCCTACTGCGTCATGGCAGACACACCGACCCACAACGCAACAGAGACTCATGCCGTGACTGCCCATGCGCGGGCCTACATCATTCCCTACAGGTGGTGGAGGATGTGGGCAAAGCCAGCTCAAGAGTACCCCCCGCTGGTGCCTGCCAAGAGCCTCTCCACGAAACCGTGAGTAACTCCAGCCTAGTTCACAAGACTAGGCAGGTCTCTCACTGTCCTCCCTCCTCTCTCTCTCCCTCTCCCCTCCACGTGTTCTCCAGCTCATGGGCAAGATGGCGGCGACTCCCTAGCCTCCACTCTGCCCATCCCCAGCTCCACAGAGAAGGCTCCTTCACAGCTAACTGCTGTCTTTAAGGCCACAGTGCCTGCTGTGATCTTCGTTCTAAAACTCTTTTCCTTGAGTGAGAGACTCCTTGAGGCTGAGACTGTCCTGTTCCTCTTAAAAAGCTCTGACTTCAGTCTTTAACACACTGCCTGCTAGCATAGGTTTCTCTCTTCCCACGTGTTCTCCAACTCAACAAGATGGCGGCGACACTAATCTCTGCTCTCTGCCCCTCCCCCAGGGGTCAGCCTTTCATGAAACTCTAGTCCCCAGTGATTTTCCCTCAGGGGGTCAGTCTTTCACAGGCTGCCTACTAGCCTAATATAGACTTCCCCCACTCCTCCGTCATTTGCGGCCAGTTCTGGCTGCCTGAAGCAACAGGGCCGGTACCCTGGTTGCCCCTTCCCCCTTCACCTGCTAGGTCATTTGCGGCCAGCTACAGCCCAGCTGGTTTGCCTGAAGTTCCTTTGCCCCTGTGTTCCTCTCAGTTTCTTTCTCGAGGCTAAAACTCCAGGTGAGCCTGGAGAAACTGCACGCCAACTTCCAGATTCTCCCAAGAGCTGCCAGCTACACGCCAGCTTCCACGTGTCTCTCCCATAACTCAGTCTCTCACACAAAACCTCACTCTTTCTGACTCTCCTTCAAGCCTCTAAGTTTTTCTTCAAGGTTGGCCTTTTACTTCTAAGAAAAACAAATGGGGAATACCCTGGCCTCTCTGCTAGAGCACCCAGCCAGCACGTGGCAGCCCAGCCACAACATGGCAGAGCAGGCCCCTCCCCCCACTGCTTCTAAACCCGCCATTAATGCCTTTTCTTCCCAACAGGAAGACCTAAAACAACAGTGTTTGTGCTTTTCAACCCAAAATTTTTTTGCTTTTTCTTACTCACAAGTGCCTTCTAAGACAAATTTCCTCATACACCTTTGCCTTTCCAGGATTCTTAACAACAGACGATGATGTGCTTGTTCCCAAGTGACTTAATGCTTAATATTCAGCCTTTGCAGAAATCCCCATGCCGGGGGTGCTGCTTTCCTGTTTTGATTATCCTATAGGTGCTCCCACAAGTCCAGTGGAGATGCCATCTTCTGGAACCTGCTGAGATGCTAAGCTGCCTTCTCCTCAGCCATCTCGTCAGACTGCAGACTCCAGAGACATGCTGAGATCAGACACAAAGCCACCTCCTGGAACCTGCCTAGGAAGCCAAGCTGTCTTCTTCCAGCTACACTGCTTAACTGAAGACTCCAAAGCTAAATCCTACAGAAGACAGATCAAGACCTTCCAGCTACAGATGAACTCTTGCCAAAGTCAAATAGCTAAAGTTACATGTTAGTGAGGAAAACTTAATGTCTATCTAAATTAGTCAGCTGTTATTACCTCAAACTGTATCACCTGTATTCAATTGATTCAGTGATCCTTTGCCTTCCCAACCCCACCCTCAACTCCCCTTCCTTCCCAACCCCCGCCCTCAACTCCCCTTACCCTGTGACTTAATTGTGCTAACCCTCTGGCCTAAATAGTGCTTTCTTTTAACTTCCTCATGCAAAATTTCTATCACAGATGGACACAGTGACCCCCCTTTTTTAAAAAAGTAAAGGGGAGGAGATGTGGGACTGCGTAAGGGTATCCTGGTTCTTGGCTGGGCATGGGCTAGAACCCCGAGACTCCAAGGGAGAAACGGCAGGAGTTCGGCTACGTCCCCAGAACTCAGGGTCCTAACAAGCAGTCCAATCTCCATAGACCTACATTGTTCAGTCACGTAGGCCATTACAGCCCCTCCCAAAGTGCACAGGTAGGAGGGTGTAACTACAGGCCTCAGGCCCTAGAGATTTACATATAATGAAGGTCAGAGGGCGGAGCCAATTAAGCATGCCTCCCAGACCCTTCCTACTTCTCCCTCCCTATTTAACTCAGGCCTGCCTGAGTTTGGGGGGGTACTTCCAGATCCATCTACCATCCGCCATGACAATAAACCCCTTTTGGAACCAAGAAAAAAAAAAAAAAAAGAGTTTAGCCTACAGATCAAGGATAAATAAGTCTTACAGAGTAGATGAAATTTTCAAGACCTTTCTCATAGTTAAGAAGATGAATGACTGAGGTAGGTTGTAACTGGAATGGGAGGATCAATTGGGAGGAGAGAAGTGGACAAAGGAGGAAATATTTGGAGGGACAGCTAAAACTAAGGCCAGTGAAGGAGCACACGGAAACTTAGACAAAACGGGAGACACTTCTTTAATATATACATGTATAAAGTCTATCTAAATGAAATTGTCAAGTAACAGGGGAGTCAGAACCCCAACTGGACATCTCTTGTCCCCAAATAAATAGTTATATCTAATTGAGTTCTTGGCAAAAGGGGTCCATAAGAAGCCACAAATGACCTAGGTTATTGTCAAAGGTAATTGTGGCAATACACAAACTGACAGTAAAGCCCTATTGTTGAAGACCACATCTATACAACTTACTAAACACTGGGAGGTCCAGTTGATACCTACCTGGAGCCTTCAACCCTACAGACTAATATTCATGACACTGAAAGGTACTCTGCACACTATCAAAGGAGAAAGCTAAACTCCAACACAGCTAAACCATTTGGTCTACAATGGTGTCCTACTGCAATATACTGGTGCAAAAATAGCACAAAGCTTGTGGGAGTAATCAACCAATACTTGATTTGATTATGGCCCACTCCATGAGATGGAATCCATAGATAGTGCTGTTTGGGTAATCAAGAACCTGAGATCATGTAGGCCAGGGGCCTAGAGAAAAAAACAAATACTACTGTTTTGGTAAAAGGATAACCCTTAATGACATTTTTCTATACTCATAGATCACCACATTGCTCAGCCATCATCAGAAAGATTTCATCCTCTGCAGATGGGAACAAACATAGAGACCCACAGCAAACAGTGTACAGAGAGTGAGACACCCAGCCCTAAAAGGAATGTCTATATGATATTCTTCCCCTTTAAGCTCAGGGAAACCTCTTGAAGAGGAGGCAGAAAAAGAGTGTAAGAGCCATAGGGTGGTGTGTGTTGTGCTGTGTTGTGTGGTGTGGTGTGTGATGTGTGTGTGTGTATGCTTCCAGTTTTATTTTGTTCTATTGTTTTCTTTTATATGGGATTCCTGTCTATGAATGTGTGTGAATGTGTCTATATTTTCTTGGACTTTATTTTGCCTTTTTCCTTCTATATGTTTTTGTCCTATTCTGGTTTGTTTTAGTTTTTTTTATTATTACTATTCCTAAGATGACTGTTTTCTAATGAAAGACAGAAAGGTGGATCCAGATGGGAGAGGAGGTAGGAAGGAACTGGAAAGCACACAGGACAGGGAAACCATAATCACAATATATTGTATGAAAAAAAATCTATCTTATAAAAGAAGACAGAAAAATACTAAGAAAGTTTATTTTTTTAATAAAAAATTTTAGTATATGTGTATGTGTGAATGTTTGTATGTGTAGCTGCCCACAGAGGCCTAAAGGTCCAGGGCTCGCAGAGCTGGAGTAGAGGCCTCTTTGAGGCAACCCACATTGGGGCTGGAAACTGAGTCAGATTCCTTTTGAGAAATCAGATGTTTTTCACAACTGAATCATTTCTCCAGTGCCCACTTTAGGTTTTATTAAGTAGATTTAGTATTTATATGTGCATATTAAAATTAAAACTATCAGGCTGGTGAGATGGACAGCACTAAAGGTGCTTTCAGGGTGCGTACAAGTCGGGTGATCTCTGTCCGATTCCCAGAGCTATATGGTAGAAGGAAAAAAATTCTCATGTGTGTTCCCTGGCATACTTGTACATATGCATGCCCAGATTTACACACACACACACACACACACACACACACACTACATACAGCAATAATACATTTTTTAATTAAGAATATATGTTAAAATACATATCTGGTAACATTTCCAAAATTGCTGGCAGGAAAAAAGGAAATAACTAAGAAAGAGCTCCCAGGTGGGAATAATGGAGAGGCATGCACAGGTCATAGTAACTTCCACTAGAATAAGAGAGGAAAACCTACTACTGAAGTGCTAAAGAAGAACAAATGGACTAAAAGGCTAAAAGGTTTCCTTTTACTTTTACATATACTGACACATCCAGATAATAAGAAAATAATAACATTAAAAAGACAACAGCTAGTAGTAGCATAATTTTTCTTTAACAGGGTTAAAAACATTTTGCTTTTCACTTTCAGGATCTATGATATAATTCACTTTTATTAATATGTATGCTTATCAACACCCCTGGCTTAAAGACTTAATGTTAATCATAATAAAAAAGAATTCTAACACTCATGCAAACTGCATTACAGTTTCTTTGGTACCTTCATCATGGCAGCTTTGATCTTGCCAAGGTACAGAGTCCAGTGAAGGGACCTGTCTTGCTTTTGTGCACATCCAAGAAGTTTGCCCAGCAGATGCCTTGGTTGCCCAGCCACAGGTGTCAAGGTCAAATCCACAGGTCTGACACACTAGAGAAGAGAGCAAAGAGCCTTGGTGGATTATTACGGTCTCCTAGGGTGACTGCTTAACTATAACTGTGAGTTATAACAAACTAAGAAGGCTTTTGTAGAAATGCAAGTGCACATTACTCTCTCAAACTTTTAATTCAATAAAGCTTTGGATCCAGGCAGCTTTATCCAACCTTCTACAACTAGGACATGGTGCTTTCATCTACAAAGTTCATGCTGGAGAAATACATAAGTGCATAATTTTGTGTTTTGATCAAAATCATAGCTATCCTGGAGTATATGGGACCCCCATTGCCAGATACAGCTGCAAGCATACCTAAGCCAGTCTATTAACAAAAGCTTTTAATTTGATAAAAATTTGCATATTCTCTAATAAGAACCATTGTCTTAAAATGAAATTTCAGGTTCCTCTTGCATCATAGAACTAGAATAAGTTGTAAATTTTCATGTTTCTTCTTAGCTACTTTATGGGAGTATAACCAATCATCTATTTACTACTCATCCTCAAACTTGAACTTAATTTTGTCATTGATTATTTTATTTGTTTACATGTCAAAAGTTGTCCCCCTTCCCAGTCTCCCCTCCACAAACCCCTCATCCTATCCCCTCTTCCCTTTGTGTCTATGAGGGTGCTCCACCACCCAACCATACACTCCTGCCTTACCCATCCAGCATCCCCCTTTGCTGGGACAGCAAGCCTCTACAGGACCAAGCACCTCCCCTCCCATTGATGTCAGATAAGGCAATCATCTGCTATACATGTAGCTGGAGCCATGGATCCACCAGTGGTTTAGTCCCTGGAAGGTCTAAGTGGTCCTGTTAGTTGATATTGGTTTTCCTCCTGTGGGGTTGCAGGCCCCTTCAGCTCCTTCAGTCCTTTCCCTATCTCTTTCATTGGGGTAGCTAGGCTCAGCCTGATGGTTGGCTGTGAGTATCTACATCTGGATTGGTCAAATGCTGGTAGAAACTCTCAGGAAACAGTTATAACAGGCTCCTGTTAGTGAGCGCTTCTTGGCATCAGTAATAGTGTGTGTATGTGTGTGTGGGGAGGTGTCCACAGATAAGATGGATCCCTAGGTGGGGCAGTCTTTGAATGGCCTTTCCTTCAGTCTCTGTCTTTCCTTTATCCGACATCAATAGGATAGAAGGCCCCTGGTCCTGTGGAGGCTTGATGCCCCAGCATAGGGGGAGGCAAGAGCAGTGAGGTGGGAGTGGGAGACTGGGTGGAAGGGCACTTTCATAGAGCCAAAGGGGAGGGAAATGGGGGGATGTAATGGGAAGTTGTGGAGGGGTAACTGAGAAGAGGGATGTCATTTTCATAATCAAATGTCAAATAAAATGATTAATAATTAAAAAGAATTGTTTTCTTATTCTGTTTTTTTGTTGTTGTTTTTCCACATGAAACTGTGATTTGCTCTTTCCATGTCTGTGAAGAACTGTGTTGGAATCTTGATGTGGATTATGTTGAGTCTGTAGATTGCATTTGGTAGGATGGCTATTTTTAGTATGCTAATCATATTAATTCATCTTCTGAGGTCTTCT
Organism: Mastomys natalensis; assembly: GCA_021653895.1. NCBI lineage: Eukaryota > Metazoa > Chordata > Mammalia > Rodentia > Muridae > Mastomys > Mastomys natalensis. The sequence continues at coordinate 687,457 of JAJTUV010000298.1, forward strand.
TCAATTTTTTTCAGGGATTTGAAGTTCTTATTGCTCAGAGCTTTCACTTGCTTGGTAAGAGTTACACCAAGAAATTTTATACTATTTGTGGCTATTGGGAAGTGTGTTGTTTCAGTATGTTCTTTCTCAGGCTATTTATCATTTGTATGAAGGAAGGCTACTGATTTGTATGAGTTAATTTTACATCCAGCCACTTTGCTGTATATTGTTTATCAGCTGTAGAAGTTCTTTGATAGATTCTTGAGGGACTCTTATGTATACTATTATATCATCTGCAAATAGTGATACTTTGACTTCTTTGTTTTCAATTTGTATCCCTTTGATCTCCTTTTGTTGTCTTATTGCTGTAGCTAAACTTTGAGTACCATATTGAATAGATAAGGAAAGAGTGAGCAGCCTTGTCTTGTCACTGATTTTAGTGGGATTGCTTCAGGTATCTCTCCATTTAATTTGATACTGGCTAACAGTTTGCTGTATATTGCTTTTATTATGTTTAGATAACAGCCTCGAACTCCTGATCTCACCAATATTTTTAACATGATAGGGTGTTGTATTTTGTCAAATACTTTTCAACACCTAATGAGTTGATCATGTGTTTTTTGCTTTGAGTTTGTTTATATAGTGGATTACATTAATGGATTTTCATATATTGAACCATCCCTTTATCCCTGGGATGAAGCCTACTTGATCATGGTGAATGATGATGTTGATGTGTTCTTGGATTCAGTTTGCCAAAATTTTATTGAGTATTTTTGCATCAATATTCATAAGGAATATTGATCTGAAGTTCTCTTTCTTTGTTGGGTCTTTGTGCGGTTTAGGTATCAGTGTAACTGTGGATTCATAGAATGAATTATGTAGTTTTCCTTCTGTTTCTACTGTATGGAATAGTTTGAGGAGTGTTGGTACAGCTCTTCTTTGATAGTCTGGTAGAATTTTGCAGTAAAGTCATCTGACCCTGGGCTTTTTTGTTTGTTTGTTTGTTTGTTTGTTTGTTTGGAAGGTTTTTAATGACTTTTTCTATTCTCTTAGGGGATATGGGACTGTGTCGATAGTTTACCTGCTCTTGATTTAACTTTGATATATTGTGTGTGTCTAAAAAGTCATCCACTTCATCCAAATTTTCCAGTTTTCTTAAGTTTAGGCTTTTGTAGTAGGATTTGATGATTTTTTAATTTCCTCCATTTCTGTTGTTATGTCTCCTTTTTCATTACTGATTTTTGTTAATTTGGATAGTGTCTCTGTGCCTTTTAGTTAGTTAGGCTATGGGTTTATCTATCTTGTTGATTTTCTCAAAGAACCAGCTTTTGTTTTGATTCTTTGTGTCATTCTCTTTCGTTCTAATTGGTTGATTTCCACCTGAGTTTTATTATTTTCTGCCATCTAGTCCTCTTGGGTTGTTTGCTTCTTTTTTGTGTTAGGGCTTTCAGGTGTGCTGTTTGGTTGCTAGTGTGGGATCTCTTCAGTTTCTTTATGAGGGCACTTAGAGGTTGAATATTCCTGTTAATACTGCTATTCTTGTGTCCCATATGTTTGTGTATGCTGAGTATTCATTTTCATTGAATTCTAAAAAGCCTCTCTTTTCTTATTTCCTCCCTCACCAATTTATCTTTGAGTAGCAGTTTGTTCAGTTTCCATGGGTATGTGGGCTTTCTATTGTTTTTGTTGTTATTGAAGTCAAATCTTATCCTGTGGTGATCTGATAGGCTGTATGAGATTGTTTCCATCTTCTTGTATCTGCTGACACTTTTTTGTGACTGATTTTATTGTCAGTTTTGGAGAAGGTACTGTGAGGTGCTGAGAAGAAGGTAAATTATTTTATTTTAGGGTGAATGTCCTATTACATCTGTTTGGTTCATAACTTCTATTAGCTTCACTGTCTCTGTTTAGTTTCTGTTTCAATGACCTGTTCATTGGTGAGAGTGGGATGTTGAAATCTCCCACTATTATTGTGTGAGGTGCAATATGTGTTTTAAGCTTTAGTAAAGTTTCTTTTTGAATGTGCTCTTGCATTTGGGGTGTAGATGTTCAAAATTAATATTTCAACTTTGTGGATGTTCCTTTGATGAATTTGAAGAATCTTTTCCCATCTCACTTGATAACTTTTGGTTGAAAGTCTATTTTATTGGATATTAGAATGGCAACTTCCACTTGTTTCTTGGAGCATTTTCTTGGAAAACTTTTTTCCAGTCTTTCACTCAGAGATAGTGACTGTCTTTATCATTGAGGTGTGTTTCTTGAATGCAGCAAAATTCTAGATCCTGCTTGCATATGTAGTCTGTTAGCTTATGTCTTTTATTGAGAACTTGAGTCCTTTGATGTTGAGAACTACTAAAGATTTATGATTGTTAGTTCCTGTTAGGTTTATTGCTTGAGGTAGAATTATATGTGTATGATTCTCTCCTTTTGGGTTTTCTGTAAGATGATTAATTTCTTGTCCCATCCAACCTTTGGTGTACATACTCTCCTTGTGTTGAAGTTAATTTTTAAGAATCTTCTGTAGGATTTGAGTAGTAGATATACATTGTTGAAATTCAGTTTTGACATGGAATATTTTGGTTTCTCCATCTATGATGATGGATATTTTTGCAAGGTATAGTAGTGTGTGATAGCATTTGTGTTCTATTAGGGTATGGATGACATCTGACCAGGATCTTCTGGCTTTTAGAGTCTCTATTGAGAAGTCTGGTGTAATTTTGATAGATCTGCTGTTATATGTTACTTCGACTTTTTCCCTTACTGCTTTTAATATTCTTTCTTTGTTTTGTGCATTTAGTGTTTGGATTATTATAGGGGGATTTTCTTTCCTGGTCAAATATATTTCATATTCAGTAGGCTTCTTGTACTTTTACGGCCATCTCTTTTATTAGGTTGGGGAAGTTTTCTTCTGTGATTTCTGTTGAAGATGTTTTCTGGTCCTTTGAGCTGGGAATCTTTGCTCTCTTCTATTCCAATTATTTTTAGGTTTGTTCTTTTCACTGTGTCCCAGTGTGTCCTGAATGTTTTGGGTTAGGAGCTTTTTATGCTTTGTATTTTCTTTGACTGTTGTGTCAATATCTTCTAAGGTATCTTCTACACCTGAGATTCTCTTTCCTATCTCCTATATTCTGTTGTTGATGCTGAATCTGTAGTTCCTGACCTCTTTCCTATGTTTTCCATTTCCAGAGTTGCCTCTATTTTTTGATTTCTTTATTTTTTCTACTCCCATTTTTAGATCTTGGACCATTTTGTTCAATTCCTTCACTTGTTTATGTTTTCCTCTTTAAAGGCTTCTACCTATTTAACTGTGTTTTCCTGTATTTCTTTAAGTTTAAAAGTTATTGATATCCTCCTTAATGGTGTCTATTATCTTCATGGTATAAAATTTTAGGTGAGCATCATGCTTCTCAGGTGTGTTGGGGTATCCATGGCTTGCTATGGTGGGAGAGGTGGGTTCTGATATTGGCTTCTGTTGCTTATGATCTTGTGCTTGCCTCTGGCCATCTGGTTATTTCTGGTGTTAGCTTACCTCAATGTTTCCATCTGGAGCCTGCCTCCTGTGTCCCTTGATCTCAGCAGATCTCCTAGGGGCTCTGTGGCCCTAGCTTCAGCTGGTCTCCTAGGAGCTTGCAGACTGTTGCACTGGCTACAGGAGATCTTCTGATACCTGTAGACTGTTTCCCTAGCTGAAGCAGATCTCCTTGGAGCCCTGCAGACTGTGTAGTGTTGAGAAAAGTAGGGGACAGGATGATCTGCCCCCAACCAGGTGCAGACCAGAAGGGAGAGGAGGTTCACATGTAGGGTATGAGTCCCACATCTGCTTGGCTCCTGGGATTGGGGGTCACTGCTGTTGTAGTTATTTGGATGGCTATCCTACCTGTTGCCCTGGATGCAGCAGATCTCCTTGGAGGCCTGTAAAGTGTACAGTGTTGAGAGATGGGGAGAGACAGGGTGATCTGCCCCCAAGAAGGAATAGTCAGAAAGGAAGAGGGCCCCAACTTGAATTTTAAATTCAAAAATTGTATATGATTATAAGACAATCATTAATGATGTGATCTTATAAAGCATCATGTTAAGTAGATGTGTTTAATCTTACCCACTGCTTTATTTGAGTGCAGACATTGACACTCAGCTAAAACTAAGACATTAAAGTCAACTAAAGTTGGCATGTACATGCTCCTATAGCTGGTCTCAAGGTTTTACACATTGTGTTCATACCAACAAGATGGGCAACTCAGTTTGATACTCATATCTCAAGCTTTCATCTGCAAAATCAAGTCTGCAGAGCTTTGTATCTGAGCACCATAAGTCCTGCTTGGTTTTCAACACTTCATGACATGGTAAAATCTCATCTGTTACATTTACAAAATGTTACATTTACATAAGTAAGATACAAAATCCCTTGGAATCACTCACATCTCTCTCAAGATGTTAACTTTCAAAAAATATGTTCTAAACACTTGTTTCATGATATGAGAAAAAGAGATGGAAAGACAAAGACAAAGAGACAGGAACAAGGAGAATAAAGCAACATGCCACTGAATCTACAGTTTAAGCAGATCAGTGTCAGTCAAGCCCCAAACCAAACCATCAATGTTCTCATATCTATGTTGACATTTAAATGAAGAGTCTAGGACTATAACTTGGCAAAGGAACTAATATGGTAGATGTCATCCTCTGGAAATGAGGTCTACACTTGAACTACCTTCTCTGAAACTATTTTGCATGTTGACTAGTTTGGTGTTAGAGATTAGACTTGAAAGGAGACTTGATGTCCTCTCTGTTTCTTCTGTTACTTGCAGAAAACTCCTACTCTCAGATTCAGAATTACTGAATTTGGCTTTCTTGACATTTGTGCCAATGTTTCAAATGGTTCAGAAACTCATTGGTCTTTGAAATTTTGGGCTTTGGCCATTTCAACATTGACTTTCATATTATTCCTCAGTTTGATGACTTCTGACATTGGTTCCTGAAGAAAAACTTTGATGAAAAGGCAAACTCTATTGAAACTTCAACTTACTTCTATAAGTGCTGCCAGTTCTCCCAGATTCCAACTCTTTTCCTTAGTCTTGAACCTGTTCTGGTGATGAAGAGACACAACTCTACTTCTTAATTTCAGCATGTAACCTCTGATGACACTGAATTCTCCTTATAACTTCAAGTGGTCCACTGTAATAATTGCCTGACTTGTATAGTTGGCTTCTTCAAGTACCTCAACATACGATTGAGACAAGTTCAGTCATATGTTTCTTAGTGATACCAGTGAAGAACAGGTAGCATATATAATGGTAACCTATAAGATTATACTACCTACTAACCTGGAACTATCTTAGCTTATTTGAGAACATTCCACGATGTTTGCCTTACAATGTCTTCAGCTCTCTTTATACTCTGCCATATCTTCATTTTTTTCCTTACAGTTGTCAAGACGAGGTGCTCATCTTTTTTATCTTCTCATGCACTTTCAATATTCTAAAAGAAAAATTAAATACAACACTGTATCTGGCCCTGCCCACATTTCTACAACTAACAGGCATAAAGTGAGGACACATTCATGAAAACTGAAAGTTTATATTTGGGGCTATCCAGTTGCTTCAGTATGGCATTCCCATTCTCATCTCTTTAGTCTTAGGCAGCCTTCCTGTTCTTCTACAACATCATCATTGTCAGTTAATTATCTCAATTCACACAGTGGGAAAATGAAGGAAATGCGAAGAGATTTACACAAGCCATACCCTTTCCTGATGTATGCTCTACACCTTCTCCTGTCAGCTGCCCCTGCTCCTCTCTGGACAAACTTTTCATTTGTACAGAAATTGTGTATATTTCCTATTTAAAGATTCACTTCAGAAGGTTCATCCTCTCGCCTCAATAGCTATGTGTTCTCTTTCCCTAGAAGCTCATTGCCTTTGGTGCTCCAACAACAGCATTTCATCCATCTTCAAAAGACTCAACCTTCAACTTATTCTGTACAGACTGCAGATTCTCACAAACTCCAACTCTGTGCTCACTCTTGATTTTGTCCTAGTGAGATTTTTTTTCTTAATGTAAATTTTTTATTATACAAAACCACTACTTAGGCCACTTGAGCTGTTTGCTTCAGTGCCATTTTGTATATCTGCAGTTATACAATAAAACCACTTTGTACTTCCAAAATATTTCATCATTAAAAATCAAACAAACAAACAAACAAAAATAAACCCACAAAAATACCCATAGCTATTACTGGTAAGTTATCATTCTCTGCACTGTCTCAGATACTACTTTCTTTCACTTGGGATTTATCCACTCTGCATTTTTCATACAAATGAAATGGTGTGTGGCACATGTTCTTCTGAATCTAGCTACATTCTGAATTTTAATATTTTTGTTTGAGTCATGGCATTATATAATCCATGATGATCATAAATTCCCCATCTTCTCATCTCTATCATCCTTTCCAAGGTCTAGGAGTACAGGCATGTATCCCCAGGACTTACTATACTAATAGAGGCAATGATGACCTTGAATTCATGACCCTTCTGCTTTGCATTTCTCTTAAAAAGAATCTTTTCAAAAGATCCTTTCTGTGATGATCTTTTAGTAAACCAAGCTTATCCCTGCAGGCCTTTGCATTTACATATCTTGCTGAAATGTACATTTGTTGTTCTCTGGACTCTTTGGCCTTTCTGCTCAATTACTATCTGTGCACTTAAGGTCAGCATGCTGATTGTGCTATTTAAAACTTTGCTCACTCACCCTCACCTCATGCTTTAACTCAGTCCTACGTTCTTTAACTCACAACTGGACATAAAATACATTTCTTATTTATTTGTTTACTGAATGCAACGGATATCAATTGTCTTTTAGCTACTATTTACCTCAATGCCTAGAAATATATTTGGCAGACTACAGATGTCAAATACATATTTTGTTTCTTTAACAAATGAGTAAAAGACTAAAGGAACCAAATTGAAGGTATTTTAAGGCATCTAGAAATCTTCTTCTATTTTATTTGTGATAAAAGTGGATCAATTGGTAACAGCAGTGATTTACCAATACATGCATAATTTGGTTTTTCATAATGAGAGTTTGAAATGATGAATATGCAAATTGTCTTGAAAATAAAATACACTGGAAATAAAATTGCACATGCAATTTAGAAAATGATGAGAATAAGTGAAGCCAGGATTCAACAATAACAATTACCATGATGCAATTAAAATGGTAATTTTGTGGGCTCATATCAGTGCTGCAAATCTTCCCTTTAGAACTCTTATTATTTGGCATAATTCAATGAAATATTATATATTATCTCTATTTACCATTATTTATACAAGACTTTAAAATTAAAACTAGCAAAATATTTAAGTGAAAATTGCATTTAATTGGGATGTGTTTTATATAGATAGGTATTAAGCATTACCTTTTTTTATATATAAACGTTTAACCACTTTTAACATTCCCCATCTCCAATCAAATGTATAAGCACAAATAAAGGTTTGTGTTTGGAGGATGTGGTTCATATACATTGCCAATAAGTCTCCAGGAAAGTCATTTTATTTTAATGTATTCAATACAGTAGCTTGCAGTCACACATAGATCTATTCATTCTTTCCACATCTCTTTTCCCCCCTCCTTTTCCTTTTTTCTCCCTCCCTCACTTCTGTTACATTGTACTGTCACCACAATTTACAGAAATACTTCAGAGTTAGTTAAAATCTCATATCAATAGAAGGAAATTTTGCCAACCATTTCAAGGCATCTAGACTAATGAAGTCACATGTCTAGAGAAAGCCATCCTTCAAAGCTTATCTTACACAAACAGGTTGTATGCAATTGGCCAGTAATTCTTATTCATTAGGTAATAAATTCCAGGTCTCAAGGCTATTGCAATGAAAGTTACGATTGACATCCAATTTTGACCCTACAGGTTTTAAACAATTTTTGTCGTTTTTCTTTAATTCATAATGGATTTAAATTAATGATTATTGTTTTACAAAATGTTACTGGAAAGCTAACATTTTAAGGTAAGTAGGATTTTAGTTAACTGAATAATATTTATGCATCAGGAAGATTCTAATTAAGCAATGATTTGTACATTAGTGTCATTTTACAAATGACACTGAAGCAAAGTCCTGAAAACCCAATCAAAAAATATTCACAGAATTTCACAATATTCTGATTATGAGCCACAGCATGCAATCATTATAAAAATTATAATCATCAATTTATTCAAGAATCAATCAGTGTTATTCAAGAATCACTGATTAAACCCATTTTATTTCAGCATAGTCACAAGCATTAATTTCTATTTTGTGCTTCACACTTTTGGAGAGTCCAATTGATATTTTTTCCAAGAGATGTACCATGAGCTTTGAATCCTGAGAAGAGCAACAGTTCTACAGAATGATATTTTTAGAAGTGTTGGAAATGTCTGAAAGATTTCTCTAATACAAAAACACCCCTCAATTTTATTGTCTCACCAAAGAATTAAGAAATTACAAAAATAAGAATAATTATGTATGTCTATAATGTTGCTATTTTACAGTAAAAATAAATATACTCACACTAAAATTGGGTTATTTTTCTCAAAACATATAATTACAAAGGTGTCCATAGACTATTATCTGTAGCTTTCAAATTCAAAAAGCTACCACAGTTTTATAAATTTATTTTTAACTTATCGCTATGAACTCAACATTTATTTCTTCTTTCTCTCTTCCTTCTTTTCTCTTTCTTTCTTTGTATTTTATTGTTATGTTTGTTTGTTTGACTTTTGAGATAAGTTTTCTGTGTAGGCCTAGCTGTCCAGACACTTCTCTTCCAGGCTGGCCTTGAACACACAAAGATCTGATGCCTCGGTCTTTCAAGTGCTAGGACTGAAGGCATGTGCCATCACTGCTCAGAATCTCAATCCTTTTCTTTATGGTTGTTGTTATGTTTTGTTTATTAAGCAGAGTTTTGTGATATAGTCCAAGTTATCCTTAAACTTTGATCCTCCTGCTTCAGTCATGGGAGAGCAGTGACCACCAAGACTATTCCACTATGCCCAACTTTTTCCTTTCTGTGTTTTTGATTAATACATGTATGTATTAATGATTACAGTACGGTTGACAATTTTATTATCCTTTTCTTTGTCTCCTCTGAGCTTATTACCCCTACCATAGTTTTTATCCTCACTATTTCTATTGGACTTTGAGTGGATTATTTCAACATTTGAATATTTTGATGACTTCATCTTTCATATATCTATTGCCTTGCATTTATTAGAGTTCTGGGATACACATACTTTAAGATTTTTCTTAATTTAAGTAAACACTTCCAGAAAATGGAGAAGTCTTACAGCCCTAGAAATTCTATATCACTCACTTTATGCCAAAATTAGCAGAGTTACATTTCCATTTATTGATTGTACAAGGTAATATAGAAATCTTCCAACAGTGTGTGTGTATACATGTCTGTACATGTACACATACACATACATATATTATACGTATAATATACATATACATACACTATACATACACATATACATATAAGTGTGTATATATATCTAAAATGCAAGTATAAATATTTATCCCATATGCCATCTTGTATCTATTTCTGCTTTTAGGGAGAAAATTGCTCTCTATCTAAATATTTTCAAATTTATTTTTCTTCTTTTGTACTTGAAGTTACTTGTTTTGATCTTGTACTGTTTTAAATTTTATGTTTCTGCTTATACCTAGAAAAATTGTCATAGCATTTCCTTTTAGGGATGTCATTCTCATGCTGAATACACCAACAGTAAAAATATAGAATAAAAGAGACAAAATGGATTTTAGCAGACAGCAGAAAATAGAAATGTATTCCTAAACAGGTAGAATTTTTAGTTTCTGAAGCAAAACTACTTACTTAACTCATAAACCATTGCTCGCTTCTTATCTCTATTACAGGGGAAAAAAGTGAATATTCAGGAGAGTTTTATGCTCCCCAGTAAAGAAGGTCATCCATATAAGAATTGGCTCACCAATGACACAACCAAAAATACCTTCTCTTCCTCGCTTTCTTTTTCCAGCCCCCAAATTGAAGTATACAGAGTTCACTCTCAAGCCAAACACATGTGGAAAATATTAAAATGTCACTTTATCCTTGAGGGACACAACAAGGAGGAAAACAGTACTTATGCATTTATTTTATAAAATCATTTAACCATGTTTATCTGTATACATACTACCAAACACATGCCTATGCTTGGCCTGCATCTGAAAGAATTTTCTGAAGGAAATGCCTGAAGACATCCATTTGGCTTTGCCTCCATGTCTCTGGTGGCCCTATCCGTTCCCACTGCCAGAACTTCAGGAAACTAAATCACTGACTCTCTTTAACTGGGATTCTGCTTTTGCCCAAGAATCAGGAAATCACCAGAACTTATGTTTTAAATTCCAGCTCTGTTTTTCTGCGTGGTCTTGCTCATAGTACAGAAAATGTCCTGATATTTAAAATGCAAGCTCCATCTTCAGTGCTCTTCTAGGTCTTGAGGGAAGCCCTGGACACAGTCCACCACACATGGTACCTATGATTAACTGTGCTCTAGTCTGTTATATTACTGCCTCCAGTTGGCTGCTTGTTCCCACTGGAAATTTAATGCTTCTTAATTTAACCACCTTTCACACTTTGCCATTTATAGAATGTATCTGCACCCCAGTGCCAGTCGTGGGCAATCACACACTAAACCTTTTCTCCATTATCAACTAGCAATGGTACTGCTGAGTTTTTCTGCCAAACTGTTAACTCTGCTTAACTACACTCCTACAAAAAAAAAAAAAAAAAAAAAAAAAAAAAAAAAACATAAACAAAATCAAACAAACAAAAAAAACCCTTCATTTGTAGACAAAACACCAAAGTCCTCTGAACCCTCATCTTCAAAGAATACAACAGATCGTTTTACCTGAATCTTCTTTTTTCCCCATTAATTTATTTATTCAGTTTACATCCCAATTACTGACACCCCACCTCCCACAGTCCCTTCCATATTTCCCCTTTCCCTTCTCCACTGAGAGGGTTGAGACCCCCACCTGGATATTCCTTCCATCTTGACACATCAAGTCAACAGCAAAAAGTCACTGGCAAAAGTCCAATATCAAGAAAAAAAATCCACCCAATGTCTGGCCCCATTGCCTGTTTCTCTTTTGAGAATGATTAACTAGACTGGCCAATAAATATATCTAGTTAGGAATCACTAGTTAGATGCATCTTCTCTTAATGAGGCCAGACAAGATAGCCCAGTTAGGGAAAGGATTCCACAGACAGGGATAGTTTTACGACAGCCTCAACTCCAGTTGTTGTGGCACTCACATGAAGACCAAGCTGCATATCTGCTACAGTCTTTTATAACTTTCCTGAAGGTTTCACCCTTTCAAACATCCCATGAGTAGTAAGTCTAGACTGATGCTACCATACTTCTACTACTACTATTATATAACTACCGATGATACTCCTATGATACTTCTAACTCCTAAGTGTTGCCCTTTCATAACTACTGATCCCTTTATGTATAAAATCTCATTCCATGACATCCACCTCATCCCAGCTCTGTCTTTCATGCACATCTGACACCCAATTGATTGAAGACCTCAGTCTTGAATTCTAATGTCATCTCTCTAGTCCCAGTTCTTACAGTGGTGTGTAAAATTAGCATATAAAGGCACAGTTTGAAACAATCAAACAAATAAAAATCTTGAAATGTGTAAAGGATGACTCTGGGTGGATTAGTAACTTTCACTTCCATGGAATCTCAAGTACATTATGAGTAGAATGACTTATTGTTTGAAACATTAGAGATTTTGGTGATGTTCTAGCTGACCTCAGGCTTTTCTGCAATGTTCATTGAAAGTTATCATCTATTTACTCTCCTCCTCATCTTCCTCTTCCTCTCCTCCTCCTCTTCCTCTTCTTCTTCATTCTCCTTTTCCTCCTCCTTCTTTTTACAAAAGGCATTTGAAATTTTCACTCAAATCTTATATATTTATCTTTGAAATATGTATTGTGTCCCTTCTATCTTGACCATTATTCCAACATTGCAACTACAAACAATTAGGAATTGCATTAGTTTACACAAGTAACAATGGAGAGAAACTTCACATCTGAAAGAATAGTAGGGTCTTACAGGCAAGTTCCAGTGTCAAGTAACATCCAATGATATTCCTCTGAAAATTTGTAATGTAGTGTAAATAATACAGTATCACTGGCCAAAGTCTAATAGCAAAAAAAAAAAAAAAAGAAAGAATTCCACCCAATGTCTGACCTCATACCTCATAGCCTGTTTCTCTTTTAAGGATGATTAACTAGACTGTGTTATCTAGTTAGAGATCACTTTGACTGGACCCAAATATCTTCAGAATATAAAGAGAACACTTATGTGAACAGGGTCAGAAATAAATGTTCCTATCAAGACTGAGTGAACACTGGCTGTGTTCTTGATTTGGGAATACCACACAAGGTAAAAGAAAGAGATAATAAGAAGGAAATTTGAACAGAAGAGTGGTCAGCAGTGGGGTAGCTTACCCTACAGTTCTGATAGACTGCATGTTCTCGTCTAATCAATGTTTTCCTCCTTTCCTAAAACATCTTTGAGGTTAATAATCTGATTATTTACTTCTAAAGCTGCTAGAATGAAATCTATTTCCCTGATTTATCTATTTCAATGTATCCTATAGTGGTTTCTTGTGTAATATACAGTGAAACATCTTTAAAGGTGTTTCAGTATTAGAAGGACTGTTACAGATCCCATAAATCCTACATATCTGAAACTACTGTCTTATCAGGTTATCAATAGTTACTTCACGTACAGTACAAATTCTCATTAACAAAATCCTTGTTCTATCAAAAGAGAACCAACGTATCTCCTTGGATCTTGAATTATTAATTACCATAACTTCCAGATATTTGAACTAAGTTCAAACATGAAACACCTTTTTGATAAAATAACATCTACAGTTTGGATGTAAGTTGAGTCCCCCAATGGTTTATTTTATTTTATTTTTGGAGTTTGATCCTCTGTGTGACAACATTAAGAGATGTTGGGGTCATAAATAGTGGATCTTAGTCAGGGAGTCATTGAACCAAATGGTATGTTAACTGTAGAAGGGATCTAATGTACTTCTTGAAGGATCCCAGTTAGTTCTGATGAAAGGTTATTATAAAAGATCAGAAAACCAGATTCCTACCTTATATTTCTTCCTATCATAAGATCTTTTCCTCTTAAATACTCTTTTCTATGATACCATCCACAGTGATGTATTTATATCAAGAAGTCATCACCAAAATTAGGCATATAGTAGTGAAGCTCTAGAACTATGAGCTAAATTAACTTATTTTCATTATATAGTGCCACTACTAAAATAGCTTTTTATTCTGGTATATTATATTAAACTACAATGCAATAAAATGGTAAAGTAAAATAATATATGTTCATATATACATATGTATATTTGATTAAGTTTTTAATCCTAATATATTATAATTTCAATACTGAACTTTCCATTGGAAAAATATAAAAAGAGAATTGGATATTAATTGGGTAATATAATCAACTGGTCTTAGATTTGTCATACATAGTTTATCAATGTATTTTGTTTCATCCCACAAAGAAAATAGATTACAACTCTAATTTTCTTGAGTTGGTGACTTGAAATTGATTTATCAAACTTGTTCTCTGATGAGGCCATTTCAAGAGTATGGAAGCCAGTTTTCTACCAGCTTCCTGGAAGGCATGGAGATCTCTAGTTTAGATTTAGCTAGCCAGTGTAAAGATCACTATGAGACTAAAAACCAACACTAAATCATCCTACTTAATACTTTATTGCATCTGAGTTTGTAAAAGAGCCTATCTTCACTTCTAGGAAAAGCAAGTCATTGCTAAACAGTGTATTAAAGCAATGAAAAATATCTACTATTAAAACATCACAGTAAAACAGAACAGATGAAAGTCATTGCAATGCTTAAATTTTTAAAGAATAAGAATCAATACAAGAGAAATGTTCTTACCATCTGCGGGCAAGCAACCTGAACTGAAAGATATGTCATCGATAGCCATAACTTCCTCCTGTCCATGAGTTGCAAGCATTTGAGCTTGAAAGATGACCTGCACAATAAGGGTAAAACAAAGAACACAAAATAGGGGGTTTCACTGTCTCACGATGCTATAGAAGAAAGCTTATAAATACTATACAAAATGGAAGGACTCTGGTACCTCATGGATTCCAAGGAAAGGGGATCAAAGCAAATATTTGTAAGAACAAACAGTATAGCCATCATTGGGCTGCAAATATCTGATGTGGATTAGGGGACTTGTCCAGGTACTCATGAAGATTCTCTTCTACAGTCACTTAAGTTTTGAATTCAAGTACATGCTATGTATGTCTTCACATATTTACCATTTATCAAGCTTTTGAGCCTAGGTTCCATATTGACCTCTGGACCTTGGCAATTTGTTTCAGTTTTACCTCTAATTCTTCACATTTTACTCACAGTCTTGCCTGAATTTCATTGTGTTATCATCTTCTAAATTGCTAGCAGTTAGTTGAATCAATGCTGAGAAAATGGCTTACAATGAGTGAGTTTATTGTTATGATGTATAGAATCCTAAGTCTACATAGCAGAAAATATCTGCTATGATGAATCATAGAAATCCAGAAAGGTTTCACTCTAGTATCTAACTACCTAAGTCAATAGATAATAGTTGCATTGATTGGCATTTTATACCAATCTCACCAAGGAATGCCAATGACATTTGTGGTTTCACTCAGGTGTATATTAAACAAGTATAGATTATTCAGCCTTCTTCATTTTATAAACACTATCACTTCTAAAACCCAGTGTTCTTTCTTGGGTTAATTATTAGTATGGATCCACCAAAACAAATCCCTATCCTGAATTCCATTCACATTGACACTATAAAACATGATGTGCCAGTATGATTTCTTACAAGGAAAATATTGTCTGCCACTCTATTAAAATCCAATAAAATATGTCCAGCACCTGTTGAGTAACTTAAAATATAAGCCTAAGAAAGTCATATTCTGTCACACAAAACAGAAAACTGAAAAATTGCATGGAAAGCACAATCATATAGGAAAGATATAAAAAAAACATTGTTAGAGATGATTTCTAAATAAAGAAGTATGCTTCTCATATGTGGACGTAAAATAGTCCTCATAAAAATAACCCATATGAGAGGCTGAAGCGATGGCTCAGTGGTTAAGAGTAACAGTTACTCTTCCAGAGGATCTGGATTTGGTTCCCAGCACCCAGATTGCAGTTCACAAACATTTCTGCAACCCCAATTCCAGGGGACACAGATCTTTTCTGACCTCTGCAAGTATCAGATATGCAGGTGGTGCACAGACTTTCATTCAGGAAAAACACTCATACATATAAAATAAAAATAAACCTAAAAAATCAATAAGTAATCCATATAATGTATTTATACAAGGAAACAACTTTTACCCAAAGCAGTAACTGAGATACAGATCAGTGGGTGTTAGTAGTTGCCTTGCATGCCTGTGGCCCTGGTTACTGCCCTCAAAGCCCATTCAGCATCATGCCATTTAATCCTAGACTTCAGGAGGGAGAAACAGGAAGATTCGAAGTTCAAGATGAACTTCTTTGTATATAGAGTCAGAGGCCTCTCTGAGTTTCATGATACTCAATATAAAAAGAAAGACAGAGACTAGTTGGAGAAGAACAATGGCTACTCTTCTTAAGCACCAGAGTTTGCCTCCAGAACCCTGATGGTAGCTCACATCCATCAGCAATTCCAGTCCCAGAGGATCCAACAACCTCTTTTGTTTTCCAGATATTAGGGAAGCACACGGTATATAGACATGCATTCAGGCACTCACAGATACACACTAATAAATAAATAAATACATAAGTAACACAACAAACAAATAAATAAAAATGTTTAAGAAATAAAACATACTGGGTACATAATCAACATTAAATATTATTAACTCCTCTCATTACAACAGATAGTAAGATATGACAGCTATTCTATGGATCATTCTTGTGAATAAGAACTTCAATATTTCTATGCATCATTCTTTTAATTTTCTGAGAATTTTTCCAGATGTCTGTGTTTTCGAGCTCATGCTGAGTTAAGCATATCCTGACAGTCACCATATTAAAGTTAGAAATAGCAATAAATGTCTGTTCCATCACCACCCTCATTTCTGCTCCTTCTTAAAAGATCACCCATCATCAGAGTTTAGCTAGTATCCAGCCTGAGGAAATACATATTTTACTTCACAAATGTTTGTCACTCTCCCGGGCTGAGCTCTCCTTCCTGCCAGGCATTTTCCCTCGAATGAGAAAAGTTACCTCTAATTCATAACACACCACACTCTCTCTCCAAATTGAAGCTCTCACTTCACTCATTTGCTGACAATGATCAGGCTGCAACTCTGCGATGCTCAAAACTCCAAACTGACCTTTAGAATCGCTTTCTCCTCAGGTCTCATGTCTAATCAGCCAGGACCTATTAAGTCTATTTTCCTTCCAGACTTGTCTCCACTCCCATTTCCTTGTGCCTGATCTATTGAAGCTGACTTTAAATTGCCTTCCTGCCTTAATCCTCTCCTCATTAGAGTTTGCAACAGATATTATATGTTTATTTGGCTCAGTTAAATCACAAGCTAACTTACTATAACTGAAGAAAAGTTATTGTGCAAATTGTCTGCCATTTGAGCCCCCAAGCTCAGCCAAGGAAAACCTTAGTCTTAAGAGAGAAACAGTTTCTCTAAGGGAAATTTACTAATGGGTTTGAGAGGCTACAAAATAGAAAGCCCATCAGACTTAACTAAATGACTCACTAAATAGATTTAAGCAAAAAGATTATTCCCCTTGGGATGTTGGTTATTATCTAGAAAAAAATTAAAGTAAGTAAAACCCCAGGGTAATAAGAAAGAGCCAATTCCTATGAAGGGCCAAAGTCAGAGACTGTCCTGGCTTGTGGTGGTGCAAATTCTACAAAAAATGATATATAATATTCTTGGTTTTTTATGCAAAGTTTTCTTTCAAACATGTATGTTATTTGCATGGTATTAGGGATTTTGTTTAATGGAACAAAATAGCGCCAAAAAAGGAAAGAAGAAGGAAAATGGAAAAGAAAAGGAAAAAAGAAAAGAAGAAAAAGAGGGCAGTAGATTGTAATAGAGGCAATAGAGTTAGGAGTTATGACATCACAGAAGGCAGGAATACCCCACACTGATTCAACAGTAAAATGAGACAAGTTTATTTGCCCCAGACATTTTAGAGAAAATGATCTCTGAGTGGAGACAAGAGGTCCCCTCGCAGAACACTTGATTTAAATGTTAGAGGAAGATGTAATATCAGATCAATAAGAGACCTGACTTACCAATAAGTACCTGACCAGAAAACTTACAGTTACATAACTATGTAGATAAATGACACAGAGATAAATGATAGAAAGGCACATATCATTAAAGCTTCCTTAATTTGTAGTGTGTATTCAATTATTTTCCAATTACTTTCTTTTCTTTTCCTTGTGTTTTTAGACACTGTCTCCCTTGAAGTACTAAGCCCAAACATGAACTTAGATTTTCCTGACTCAGTTTTCCAAGTGGTGGAATTATAAGCATATGACAGTGAACCCAGCAGTTATTTTCCTTTCTAAAAATTTAAAACAATATTAAATCTAATTGCATGGATCTGCAATATTTTAAAATGATAGAAATTCACTAACAATGCAATAACACTACAATTTCATCCAGCATGTCATATAAAAGAATATTTACTGATTTCTATGAAACAGAGTTGACTACTTTTAGAGGTTCTGATTTTTATCTCTCTCCTAAAACAGTTTAGTTAGACACAGTATAAACAATTATTATCATTCAATGACTAAATGATTGACATCTGAAACCAAATTTCTGTAGATTCTAACATAGCATGGTTACATGATAGGTTGTTAAACTGTAAAGCTTAAAGCCTCAATGGTAAAATGGGCGGGGAGAATCATCATTTCCCCTCAGAGTATTCCCTGAAGGGCCAGTTAGATTGTGGCATGAAGTATTAAGCACAATCCCTTCACTTTAGTAAATGTTCAATAAATGTTAGTTGCTACCATGCCCCAAATGTCTTCAAAACATCTATGAAATGCTGCCATCTTTGTTCATAATGCCAACTCCTTGTTTATGGACCAGTCCACCCTTGGAAATTAAACCATTCAATTTTATTAAGGAACAAAACTAGCATTTTTCAGATAGAAAAGATAAAGGACTCTGGGTAACAACCAGCTTCAGGGGATTTTCCAGAACTCACATTAACCTGGGTTGTAGCTGTCACTGACTGAAATAACCTACAGCTATTTCTGAAGGAAGCATGTGTGGCTTTAAACTATCAGTCAGCATGGAGGGAAAATTGCAGAGAATGAAATCATTCCTGAGGGCTTCCAAGTTGCTGAGGCAGCAGATATAATGTGGAGGCACCGATTACAAAATTCCTAAAATAGTCTTCTCCCAAAAGCTCTTCAGGAACGAAATAGTGGCTGACAGTGGTCCCCATTATAAGCACAGCACATCTCTGAAGCTCACCACACAGCACTGAATGAACATCTGTTCACTTGCTGACAGGACAAAATTAAAGGTATCTGCAGCCTTGAAGCATGGGTATAGCCTCAGCATCCCAGGAGCCTTGTGCCCCAGTCCTCTAACAAAGCTTTTGAAGTTACAAGCACTATTTTCCATCAGCAATAAAGTATTAGGGAAACCCATTACTATTCTGAAAAAGCACTAATGCTAATTGAAGTTCCTGCTGCATTTAAAGAACTCCCATGGATAACCTCGATGTTCAAGCCATGGCTGAATTTCCATAGAGATAAATAGTCTGGATGTTAAGTTTTATGTTATCTTATACACACTTTGACTGACAAAATCTATAGTGTTTAGAATGGGCACCTGAAGTAAGCAAGGAACTAATTGCAAAAGGTTTGACAGATAAGGTCCATTAAATAGCACTTTTGCCCATCATCCTAATCTATGTCACCCTAATATAAAAACCTCGACCTAAAGATATAGATGATTATACACTAAAAATGTATTAATTTGGCAAAGATCATTAAAAACTTTCTTATACTCGCTGTTTCAAGGTTTAGAAAAACGAGCAGTGAGGTAAAAATGCACCTAAATAAGATCTTGTCAGTCATTAAAATTGACATAATGTGGCAAATCTCATCCGGTTGATGTAGGTCATTCTTAATAAAGTCAATATTGGATGTATGATGCTGCTTATGTAGACAAGAGGGCTGAAAATGTATAAGAAATATACTAAAATCTAACATTGAATCTTGGCTCAGTGGCCATAGCAAACACTGGTCTCCAGGGTAACTCACAGCAGAGCACACCCAGCTAAAACCAGTGTAGCACCAAATATCTGCCCCCCATCGATACCAAACATTCCTTAAAATGGTACTTAAAACAATTCATGCATCATCCATAGCACATCTCTAGTAGACCATGTAAGTAAATTTTAAATGATCAAAGCAATCAGCATAAAACTGTGTCATAATGTAAGATGTCTCCCATATAAACAAACAGGAATGTTTGACTTCAATAGATTCCAAATCCTCAAATTTTAAAACTATGCCCAAACATAGAACTATTAAATCTATATAACCTTTATCCAGACACTAAATTATTTTTTGATATCTTCTATGGTTATTCTTTTAGCTTAATAATAACTGAAAATTTCAAGTAGAGTGATTTTATGACATCAACTAAGAAAATATGTCAGTCTTATAAATGTCATTCAACATGTATAGCAAGCATAAATACCTATCATTTCTCCATATTTTTCCTCTTAGTCACTCAAAATTAGCTGAAGGTTAATTTGAAGCTAGTTCATCCCATAGAGTTAAACAAATGGATATATAACACCAAATCAGATATTTTTAATATAAAATTCATTTTTAGATGGTACTTATAGATAAGAAATTAGGGGTAGTTTACATCTCTCAATCTTTATCAGAGAAGCTTCTATTTACAATAGATTACCATTAACACATAAACCCATAAATGGCAAATGTGCTGAAAGTAAGGACCTGAGTCATGTTATACTCTATATGGGACATCTAATATCATACCCACTTCCCCCAACACTATGGGGTCATCATGAAAGAGTGGGTGGGAGGATTTTAAGAATCAGAAATAGTGATATCTTCAGCAAAAGTATTTGCTGGTCAGGGCCTTAGCACACATCAACTCAGAGAATCAGTTACTATATGTCCAATATCTACACAGGATCAAGCCAGTAAAATGCCAACATGAATATGAAGGGACTTATGAAATACCACCAATAACTGAGAGGCTATTAGCAATTTATGGATGCTAGGGAAAGGAGAGTCATTTTTCCTCAGGGATCCAGCCAATGAAATGCTACCAATATGGTCCTACATACATGAACATACAGGCAGCATTAGTGGTCTCAATGTTCTGTTCTGTTTATATTTTTAACATGTGAAGTTGGGAGGAAAAAATGTGGAGAAGAAGTTGAAGGAATTTAGCGGGGAGGAAATACGAGATCATATTTTACCAAAAAACATTATATGCATATGTGAAGTTCTCAAGCAATAAAAAAGCAATACTAAAAATAAAATAATTGATTGCTACATTATTCTAACAATAAATCATAAATGAAAATTTACTTGGGCTAAATTAGTCCATACAATGGGCTTAGAAAGTAATTTCTTAAAGAATAATATGCTTTAAAATCCTTCTCATCTTTAACTGGAAAATTTTGCTTGGCCATCCCAAATGTTAAAATATGCAATACTTTCTCAAGAAGTCTTATAATAACCATTATATTATAACTTCTGTCATGCATATATTTTATTAGATTGCATGAATAAACTTGTCTTTTATAGGCTTGCATTGAGTTTAATTCATAAAATTATTTAGAAAAATAAAGGTTGTGTTGAAATGAGCTTAACCATGAGATGAATATAAGAATTATTCTACTCCAACAGCATTTGGAATTAGTATGTAAATTAAAATCTCTTTATTCATTATTCAAAATTATTCTCTTCTTTCAAATGCATGAGAAAAGTTAAAGAGAAAAATGATTTTGTGGAGGAAGAAGTATAAAGAAAGGAGTAAAGTTAAGATGAAAATAAAAGGTTTAAGAAATTGAGGAGATAATTTCACAGGATTTTATAAGATTATAGTTAACCTATATATTGCTGTATCTTAAAATATATTCATTTAATTGATTAAAGTCAAAACTTTGCAATGAAAATGCCTTTTAAGTGAATAGCTATCCTAATTTTACTAAGACTAGAAGACAAAGAAAATTCTAGTCGCTGGCAGATAAATTGTCCATGTGACTTTTTAACTGGCCTGATCTGAAATCTGAGTTCTTATGGGTTTTCCTGTAATGACATAGTTGGAGAGAGAAGTGTACCTGAAACTGCTGCGAGCTCTGGACTCTGATGACATTTCTCTCCCACCGACTCTGGAGTACCTCTGTTTTCTGCCATAAATGCTGAATAGGATCTCCACATAAGGTTTGAAGGCCTGCTATCAATTTGCTATTCTGGTGGCTGGAGAAGTTATAAAAGGTAATCTGTAAGAAAAAATAATAATAATAACTGGTACCCAAATAATTGTGATAAGGGAATTGTCAAATGTGTCAGGACTTGAAATGTTTTGTGTGTTCAAATACCTGACAAACATGCTGGTCATTAGTTGGAAGGAAAATTCTGCTTCTTAAGTTTGAGGAGATGGAATCCATTCTGGAGACCAGTGCAAGAAAATGGGCTGTGATGAACAGAAATTATCAAATTAGACACAAACTGATCACTGGCACATTACTGTAAGCACCAAAGGTGGTTATGGCTGTGTTTAAAGGACTAAACATTAAAATTCACATTCGTGAATTGACTAATTGTTTTACATTTTATAAGGTCAATTTAAAGAGCTAATAATGATTATACATTTTATAACATTATTATGAGCAACAGTCCAAAATATGAGATCACATTTGACATAGAAAATGACAACTACATAAAGAAATTATACAATTCTGGGACTGCCTACTAAAATAAGCACCTCAGCAAGAAATCTAATGAGAACATTATTTTCCATGTCTTTGTCACAAAAGACTTGGGTGACATGGCCCTTGCTTTTTCCTGAAACACAAGGAACAACACAGATCCAGGCTATTTTCTCGAATGTTGTATCGACATATATGTGTATTAACATATATACCACTGTTTGGAAGCTTATAATAAAATACATACTGGTTTTCTCAAGACTGTCAGAGAGTTCCTGATGTACTTTACCAGAGCTATCATGGCTGATCCTGAAGCTCCTGTTATCTGATACTCTGTTTTATACACTGCCGCTTATCAAATGAATGATGCAGAACAGAGTTGACAGTGATTTTGATGACCCATCTATCCAAGTCATTCAATGGTATTTTAAAACAGACTGGAAGTCAAAATAATTGTCACATCATTGCATCAATCAATATTAATATTATGAAGACTATCAACCTCATCTTTTCTGGTATTCTGGTAGAGCAATTGGGCATCCGTTAGCTTCCTCTTAGAGCAATATACAGATGTTGAGAAAATTACTAATTTATAAGCATAAGCAATGTGGATGTAATGTTGGTTTTGAACAAATTGCTAGTTCTACAAATGGAAACCAGTGATATTTAAATTATTGCTTGCAAATACTATTCAGGATATATATCATCTATATGTATCATATATATGAACAGCACATATATATACACGCACATACACATACATCATATGACCAGCAAATGGAAAGAGGGGAAACACACACAAACAGACACACACACATAAGTGCAGACGTATACTATTACCACCATCATCACCACCACAACAACAGCAACAAATTAGCAGGAATCAACACATACTGCTCATTGATAACTCTCAACATCAATGGTCCCAATTTCTGAATAAAAACACTCAGACAAAAAGAATAGATGCAAAACCAGAATGTATTCTCCCCTGCATCCAAGAAATATCTTAACCTCAAGGATAGACATTACCTCATGGTAAAGGGTTGGAAAAATCTATAGAACCATAAAGATTATATAGAAATTAAAAGACTACATGGGCAAACAGATCTCCCTAGGAAAGGAAATATGATAATTATGGGTGGATAGAGTGAGAGAAACCTGGAACAAAACAATCAAGTGTGGAAAGAATACAGGAAGGGACAGCTAAAATCAAGAAACATTGAGGGTCATATGAAAACATAATACAGTTGAAGTTTCCTAAAATATATACAGATATAAGGCATTCTAAATGAAATGGTCAAATAATGAGAAAGACAGATCCTCAAATGGATATCTTTTGACACTAAATGATCCTTCCAGTACTGGGTACATATATTACACCTAATTGAGTTGTTAGCCAAGGGTTTTCCATGGGAACTCCCAAACAACTCAAACAGTTGCAAATACTGTAGATTGCACTCCACAACCTGATGGCAAGACTCTATTCTTAAGATAACACCTGCACTGCTATTTGAGACGTACTATGTAGGGAAAATTAAGCTGGTGCCTATGTAGAATCTTTGCCCCTGTGTTCTAGCATCTTTCCCTGCATATTACCAAAAGTGAAATATAAATACCAGCACAGATACAGACTCTTCAAACTTCAGTGGTGTCCTGCCTGCAAGACATGGTACCACAATAGTGACATAAAGCTTGTGGGAGTATCCAACCTATATCTGATTTTACTTAAGGCTACCCCACAAGATGGAACCTACATCTAATCCTACTTAGTGACAAGAACTGAAGACTACATAATTGAAGGACCAAGGATAAAACCAAATACTACTATTTTACTAAAAGAACACAGCAATAAGATGATTCGTAATGACATCTTTTTATACTCATAAATCAGTCTAACAGCCATAGTTCAATGACGATCAGAGAAACTTCTTCCTGCACCAGATGTAAATAAATATAGAGACCCACAGCCAGGCATTATGCAGTGAGTAAGAGCTTGGAACACTCATCCCTAAATGAAATGTGTCCATCAAATCCTTCCCTCAGGTCTCAGAGGACTCTGCAGTAAAGATGTGGAAAAAGCGTAAGAGCCAAAGGGAATGGAGGACAGCAAGAAAACAAAGTCCTCTAAATCAAAATAAGCAACTTTCACAAGAACTCAAAGAAACTAAGGCAACATGCACAGGGCTTGCACAGATCTGCACCTGATGGGATCCTAGAGCAGAAACAAGTGGACATGTTTCCAATTCTCACCTAGAAGCTATCTGCAATTAGTAACCACTTGAAAATGAAATCTGGATTTCTTCAAGAGAGTCTCACAAACTACTTTTAGTTTGTAGGAAAACAAACTACTTTTAGTAGTAGACCACAGGTCAAGCAGTAGATAGTCATTAGAAAAAGAATCCAAGGGCATCATTGGAGGTTCCTTGTCTCTTAATATTGTGTTGGGATTTTTTATCTTTTAAAAAAATTTACAGGTCTTTTGTGTAAATATTATGACTACTGGTTTTGTGCTTTTACAGGATTCCTGAGTGTGCTAAATGACTGTGTGTCTGCATCTATCTCTTTGTTTGGCCTTTGGTGGGCATCCTTTTCCTCTTGTATGTTTATATTATCATATTTTCAGATGGTAGTTTTTGTTTTATCTCTTTTATCATTAAACCTTAGCCTCCTTTTTCAAGGAGAAACAGTAAAGAGGTGGATCCAGATGGAAGGAGAGTTGGGCAAGAAACTGAGAGAAGTAGAGGGAGGGGAAACTAATATTATATGAGAAAAAATCTATTTTCAATAAAAGAAAAAAATCATCCATGGCATAAAGATGGGAAATAACTTTCATCTGTCAAGACAATTACTTAATCATATTTGCTTTAAATTTTGGATTTATGTATTTTATTTTACTTGTATGAGTGCTTTGCTTATTTCTTTGAGGTCTATGACTGTTTTGCTGGTATGTATGTGTGTGTATGATATGCATGCCTGGTGCCCATAGAGGTCAAGTGGGTGTTAGATCCCTTAAAGTCATGGATGGTTGGTTTCTGTGAGTTCTTATGAAAGTTGCTTTGGAGGACTTTGTTTCCTTGGTCTCCTTCATTCTCTTTAGCCCATACACTCTTTCCACACCCTTAGTTCCCTGAGTCCCAAGAACACGGTTGAGAGAGCTAGGAACAGAACCCTTAACACTTAGAGAACTCTCCTCTCTAAGTCCTTCTGCTTCCTGGCTTATGAAGACAGTCACTTAAACTTAAACATGGCAATCTTTTATTATTGGATATTTTATTCATTTACA
Organism: Mastomys natalensis; assembly: GCA_021653895.1. Taxonomy (NCBI): domain Eukaryota; kingdom Metazoa; phylum Chordata; class Mammalia; order Rodentia; family Muridae; genus Mastomys; species Mastomys natalensis. The sequence continues at coordinate 712,751 of JAJTUV010000298.1, forward strand.
TTTCAAATGTTATCCCCTTTCACAGTTTCCCATTGGGAAACCTCTATCCCATTCTCCCTCCAACTGTCCCACCCACCCACCTGCCCACCCATTCCCACCTCCCTGCCCTGACCTTCCCCTATACTGGGGCATTTAGCCTTCATAGGACCAAGGGCCTCCCCTGCCGTTGATGTCTGACAAGGCCATCTTCTGCTACATATGCAGCTGGAACCATAGGTTGCTCCATGTGGACTCTTGGTTGATGGTTTAGTCCCTGGGAATTCTGGGGGTCTGGTTGGTTGATATTGTTGTTCTTCCTATGGGGTTGCAAACCTTTTGAGTTCCTTCATTCCTTTCTTTAACTCCTCCATTGGAGACCCCATTCTCAGTCTAACAGTTGGCTGTGAGCATCTGCCTCTGTATTTGTCAGACTCTGGCAGAGCCTCTTAAACATGGCAGTCTTAAAAACTGAAGTTAAGATCTTCATATGATAGTGATCCTGCTAGGCTAATTTTCTGGGCTCACTGTGACATCACTCAATACAATATTTCAAAGTTCCATCCACATTCCTTCAAATTTCATTATTTCATTTGTATAGTGATGAATAAAATTGCATTGTGTATATCTATCACATTTTGATAACCCATTAATCAGATGATGGATGAGGTAAAGAAATAAAATCAGGACCTAGAACAAAGTGTATGAAATTGTTAGCTATTTAGATGAAAAATTCAAGTGCATACAGAAAAGAATTCACAAAAGAACCTGAGACACTGAAAAAAAGACCGAAATAAAAGTGCCAGACGTATGAGTTCATCAATCAGATAAAATGCACCCTGGAAAATATAATTGATGGACAAGACAAGTAGAAAAATGAGCTTGACAATAATACACACATATTTACAAAATGAAAATAAACCCATAAGCCTGATCAAAGCTTCCCCATGTAGAATACATCTAAAACCAAACCTAAGAACTCACAAAGTAAAGGAAGCTTAAATAGAAGTTAAAGGTGTAGACAACTTATTCAATGCACTTATAGCAGATTTCTAAGACCTAGAAGAAGAAATGCATATCCAAATATAAAAGACATTTAGACTCCACATAGATGTGACTGTGAAAGAACCTCTCCCTGATAGACTACTATAGTAAAGACAGCAAGGATATCCGATCAGAACCCAATTTGCCAGGTAAGCATATAAAGATGCATTTCATGCTAGGAAAGTAAATCACCATCAACCAATGTTGTTATATTCAGTAAAATTATCTCTTAAAATTGATAACCCACAAGCCATCTTCAACTGTTAAACACTTGCAAATGACAATTTAGTTTATTCCAAGGGAGTCTTTTTGGGGAAACAAACCACTCTTAAGGGTAGGCCACATGAGCAGTGATACATGACAACAGCCTCAATGTCATCATTGGAGGTTCTTTGTCTCATTATATTGCACAAGGAATTTATTTTTATATTAATTTTTATTTTTTTTACCTTATAAGTCATTTGCATATATTCTGGATTATAGTTTTGTGTTTTTATGGGATTCCTGAGTATGTGAATGAGTGGGTCTCTGTGTCTATATTTGTTCTTTGTGCCTTTTCTTGGGCCCTTTTTCTTCTTTTTGTTTGTTGGTTTGTTTTGTCCAATTATGATGTTTATTTTTTCTTTTATCTTTATTTTATTTTATACTTATCCCTTAGAAGCCAGCTTCTTTTCTAAAGAGAGATAGAAGAAGGGTTGGATTCAGATGGGAGGGGAGGTGGGAAAGAGCAAGGACAAAGAGAGGGAGGGGACACTGTAATCAGGATTTTTATATGGGAAAAATCTAATTCAATATAATTTTTTTAAAAATTGTGAAATCAGACTGCAAATGTGCGGGGCAGTGGGCTGTGAGAGGTAGCTGGTACCTAGCCAAGCTTGCTTGGAACTCTGGAGACTCTAAAGGGATGGTAGGAGTTTAGCTTGCTCATGGGTCCCCCTGGCTGCTCTCACTTAGCTTCAGCCTTCCACAGCCCTCCCCAAGGAGAGGTTTGTGCCACTGCTTATATAGCACAGGTGGGACTAGAGAGCACAAAGCCTCAAGACATCTCCATATTCATGAGATACCTAAAGGCCAGAGGGTGTAGCCAGTTATGCATTCCTTCCCAGACCCTCCTCCTTGCAAAAGGCACTTCATCTCAGGCCTGCCCTGAGAATACCGGGGTATAGCTTCATCCATTTTTGTGCCATGACGATAAAGATCTTAAAACCATATCTTAAGACAGTGGACTATCTCTCCTTTTGGAAGCCTATCATGGGGAGCTATGGAGAAAGTCTTCAACTACCAAGCTGCCATCTAACCCTCTGCCGCTGACCTCTCTACATTCCAGCCACAGAGACCCACCCAAGACCCAACCAAGCTAGTAACCCTGACCAAGAGTCTCATTCCGAGGGGCACTGCAGGAGCTCATCTTTTCCCCCCTTGCACCTTCAGCTGAGGGTCAATCCAGCATGTACAACCCCCATTTCGGTCCTTCCATGGCCTCACAATGGAACTTGAGAGTCCAAGGGCTTGAGACCAGTCGGTCCCAGCTGCCCCCTTGGCCCAGGGATCCCCAACCCAAGAACTCTGGACCCTGCAGCAGTTTCAGACTGTGTTCTTTCCACTCCAGTGTGGAACCCTGCAGCTTCTCACAGCCCATAGTCAGCCCAGTGTGTGTGGAATGAACTCAGTCAAATTTCTCCGCCTCTGCTTCCCTAAACCACGGCCCCAGCCCCTTGGGCGGCAGACATGCAGGACCAACAATTCAGCCCAACAGGACTTACCTCCACATTCACACCACAGCCCAACACAAAAGTAGCTTCTTTGCCCTTTATAGTCAGCAGAAGCATGTATCATGGATTTCCATATGGTTTCTGGTGGCAGAATAGGTCACAGATATCAGCACTTGCCACAGACCTCAGCATGGTCTCTGGTGGCAGAATAGACTCTGACATGACCTTCTGTCACAGCACTGGACACAGATACCATCATAGCCTTTGACAACAGCACAGGCCAAGGTCATTGACATGACCTCAGGTAGGAGCTCAGGCTACTCAATCAAGCAGGTCCCTGGCAGCAGCATGTCCCATGGACATGGGATCAGGCAGCAGCACAGACCACGGACATCCTCATGGCCTTGGGGATAACACAGGCCACAGACATCAACTTGCTCCCTGTCTACTGTATGACCATGGACACCCACATGAACCTTGGGCTTCAACACAGCCCAGGGCAGTGGACCAAATATCCCAGCATAGCCTCCAGGGGCAGCATGGACCATAGAGGTCTTTCAAAAAGGCCTAATCCAGAAACTGTTGTTGTTCAGAACTAGGGAGATCCTACAGTTAGGTAGTATGTTCAGGGGCTGATTCTGCATAAGCTCCAGGCTACTCCACACCACCCAGTTGGTCACACTCAGCAAGGGCATACTTACCTCACCCACTACAATCCACTGCAGCCTTTTCTTATACCTGTCACCTATCACCACTGCCACATCTCTAGTTCTACCTCTCTCCACAGGCACTCAACACTCCATTCCTCCATCTTCCAGACTTTACTTTCAACTTTTGAGAACTTTTTAGTTCTATAACTCATATTAGATGGCCCTATAGGCATATATATTTTTTTGCAACCTACTTTTAATAATGGTTCAAACTCTCCTCTAGCCCACTACCCAGCAGAGGTAGTGGAAGAGAAAAGTTGTCAGGATACGGAGGAAGTAGACCTGTTCAGCAATAGTTCTTTGAGGGTGAGTTCAATCTTGTTTGACAGCACTTCAGTCCCATAGCAAACACCAACCATGACTTAGCAGCTGCAGACCAGTCTTCTAGGTAGACAGACAACAGGCATGAACCTGGTGTCATTTTTAAGGTTGTTTATAAACAAAATTGTATCATCCCCAAATAAAAATTTAAAAATTCATGGAGAAATAATATTTAAAGAAAATTTTAAAATGAAGGGATTTTATGACAACTAAGCAAGATCTGCATGAAATATTTTTTAAAACTCTGCACATAGAGGAAAAGCCACTCTTAACTGTGAAAATCCAGGATATAATACATTTAATAAAAATAATAAATGAATAAAGCAGAGATAGTATTCCATAACAGAAAACAAACCAAACCCCTAAAACTAGTAAGAGAAGCATCTATCATAACCTAACTAATTAAAATGTCCAACAAAGCCACAAAATTAGAAAACCCTTTCAATAATCATCTTAAATACAAACATACTTACTCATAAAAAGCAATATCTAGTTATATTATAAGTCCAAGAAATATACACTTCACTAGTAAAGACACACTCAACACAAGGTAAAAATATGAGAGAAAATATAAAACAACCAAGAAAAACTAAGGGAAAAAAGCTGATTCAATTTTCATACCAGTTATATCAATCTAAAGCCAAATAAGTCAGGAAAGACAAAGAAGATCACTATATAGTAACAAGAAGCAAGTTCATCAAGAAAATGCAAAAAAAAAAAAAAAAAAAAAAAAGGCATTGGAAGTCATGACAAGAATGTGGAAATTAAATGTAAAGAGTTAGAGAAAGTCATATCATGTAAAAGAAAAAAAAATGGCACAAAATCAAGCTGCTATTTGGTGTCCAGATGGAGTCAAGAACACAAGAATCTAGGGTTCAAATGAAGATCTTTTATTTTATTTTTGTCTTACCAAGACAAAAAAAAACTTTACAGATGTTAAAAGCTAATAATAAGCATGAATGGATAATCAAGAGATTGTGAAGCTATGGTTCCATAAAGTCTGAGAAGACAGGAGGTATGCCTCTCTGCCACTGCCAGATCACAGTTTTTGTTGCAGCTGTGACATGTACTCTGCAGTCAGTGATTTACAGTAGTGCAAATGTATTCTCTACCCATTCCTTTGGGCTATAAGGTGAGACACTGGGTGACTTAGTTTAGTCTTTGCTTAGATGTTCAAAGTACTGAAATTAAGGTACTGGCTGTACTTCTTTCTTTCTCATGGCTTTGGAGATGATCTGTCTTCGAATTCAATCAGAACAATTCTGTTCTATGAAGTATGAGGTGAAGGTCCCTGGGCTTTTTTTTTTTTTTTTTTTTTTTTTTTGCCAGCTACAATGTAGTTCTCCATTTCTGAAGATTATCCTGCGCCTTCTTTTATCCTGTCTTCTATCCATATTTACAGCCATTTATGCATGCTTTTGGGCATGTAAGCCTTCTACCTTATTTCTCTTATCTTCTCTTTTCTATGGCTCCTATGGTTGCATTAAGCTCACTTCAGTGGTCCAGGGTAATCTTCTAATTTTAAGGTCAACTAATTTGAAATGCTTAGTTACATTTACAAAGTTCTTGGGTTTTTTGTTTGTTTGTTTGTTTTGTTTTTGTGTGTTTGTTTGTAGTTCATTGAGACAGGGTTTCTCTGTGTAGCCCTGGCTGTCTTGGAACTCACTCTGTAGACCAGGCTGGCCTTGAACTCAGAAATCTGCCTGCCTCTGCCTCCCAAGTGCTGGGATTAAAGATGTGCGTCACCACCACCCGGCTACAAAGTTCTTTCACAGAAGTTCCTATGTCTGATTTAATAACTGGGGCCTAGGAATCTTGCAAAAGTGGGAATCTTTAAAACTATGCTAACCAGAACCAGTAGATACTATTTGTTTTTCCTGTTTCCTATGTTATGTTTCAGGTATTAGCCAAAGCTGACAAAGGCTAAACATAATGTAGATAACTGTTATGTTTTCTTGCTAGGTTGTGGAAAATTCAAGAATTAATGATTATTCTCTGAGAACACAGAAAAATGACACCTGTTGAGTTCTTTCAACCAATCCAACTGGCAAAATTCCCTGTCATAAATGACTGAATTTCATTCTAATTCACCACTGCTATCATTGAAAAGCAAACTTTTTAAATTTTCTATTATATTCATTACAATATACGACTACTGAATTTATATATTTCTACTGAGTACAACCGTTTTTCACTTATGGGTAAATTAATTTGAATAAATTTATAAGTAAAAAAACCTATTAATCCATAAAGATATAATTTCTACTAAAACAAAATGAATATACAAAGATATATTTCTATATTTTAATAAAGAATCAGAGCATGTATCATTTTAGCTCTCAAATTAGGTTATACTTTGTTATTTGACAATTTGATTACTAAGGTTGTATGGTGACATTACATTGATGTTATATCCACTAATTTGGGTATCTAAACTGTCATCTCTAATCTCCTCATTGACATATGCATCATTTCAAATAAAATAGATGGAAAAATAAAATGATATTCTATTATTTGTTATTTCATAGTTATCAAGTTTGTTAGGAAACTATGAAAACCCTGTGTAGTTCATTCTCTTCAACTGCATAAACATATACAATGTGCTGATACATGTATCATTAGCTTGCCAGTCAGAATTTATGGTAGAAATTTAAGCTTTTCCAAAATTGCTACTTGAGGCAGATAAATTGTTAAGTTCCAAATATTCATGCCTTGGAGATACTTTCTATTCCTTAGCTACCACCATATCTCCTTCAGTCACAGTACCTCAAAAGATATGGCATGCATGAAACCTTCAACTGTGAAGGGGTTCTGGTCCAGAAGAGAAAATGAGAGAAAAAAAAACAGTAGCATTGAGAAAATTAGTAACATTCAGGCGTCGTAAGACATGATATCCTCAACATGCATACTTACACACACACATAAACACACATACATACATCTTTATTTATTAGTATTTTATATATGTAGGTAAGTGCATGCATGCTATGGTACATGTGTGGCAGGCATAGAATACCATTCAGTTCCTGCCTTCCATATTAGGTTTTGAAGATACAATTCAGATTTTCAAGTGTGCATAGCAAGTACTCTTACCCCTTGAGCCATCTCACTGGTCCTACTGCCTAAATCCTTAAGTGTTTAGTGCAACAAAGTCATGCTCAGTCCTTCTGTGTTAGTTAGGTCTATTTCCACAGTACAAAGCAGACTAACTGGGACACAGATATGACAGTTCCCAAATCAGATCCCTTAAGCAAAAGCAAACAGATGCTTAGAACAGATGAGTCATTCAATCAAAATTTCTTTAGGTTAAAAACAATATAGATGCTTCCATGCTACTAAACAATCTCTGCTAAGCACATATATTTACAAGCAGACTTCATCTTTGTCCCATTGTGAGTTTTTAAGTGCACATATGAATCCAGAAGAATAGTTATTCAATGCAATTTTTTCCTTTTGTCTCATGAGAACAAATCTAAAGTTTCTTTTTATGTCAGTAGATTGAAAGTTCACTGGGGAGAAGAACTATGCTCTTTTCGACGGCATCATTGGGCCCTAGGACAATATTAACATAATGCAGATGCTCAATAAAGAGTTTTTGAAATAATATGGAAACTAATAAATCAATATTTATTTTTCCTGATTTCAATATAAATAGCTATTCAAACCATAAAACTGCAAAAGCATGATTTATATAGTGATCATGAGGGATTCCTCATATTCTTCAATGGACCCTTCGTGATAAATAATCCAACTCACTATCTCTATCATGAACCCTGCCTAGTCCTATAACATGGACGTGTGTTTTCATATCCTGGAAGAGAAGCAACACGAGACAGACAGGGAAGTGTTGGGATCACTAAGATAAAAGCCCAGAGATAAACAAAATAATTATACCAAGGGACAAAGTTCTTACTTAGTTCTGTTGTATCTTGTAATGCCTTATTCAGTTGATATCCCTCGTAAGCCTGCACTATTCTAAGGAGAAACAGAGCAGAGGTGGATCTGGGGGAATGAGGATGTGGTGGGGGATAGGGATAAAAGTGAAGGAAGGGAAATTTGTGGTTAAAATGTATTGTATGAAAGAATTTTTTAAATAGTATAAAACAATTACAAAGAAAAGAAAATCTGAAAGCTCAAACATTTAGGTGCTCTGAACATAAACAACACAGGTTCAATTCTTTTTTAAGGAGTAGAAAGACCAAGAAAACACTGAGAGCAAACAAAATTCCTCCAGATGCAAGAATTAGATACAATTTCAGGTAATCTGTGTAGCTAAAGCTCTAATAGAAGGCTGCTGCCTGAAAACAAAAGGGGCTCTCAGAAAGCTACATCAACACTAAGAAAGAATTCTAGGAAAGAGAGCAAAAATAAGGATGCCTCATGGTCTATGAAGAACAAGTGGAAGCCAGAAAATAAAGAGGGGTGCTTAGGGGGAAAAAAAAAGATGTCTTACGGGAAGATATGGGTAAAATGAAATAGGATGAGTAGAATAGTAGGGTAGAAAGGCTGAAACAATGAGGAGCATGGAAATATCAAAGAGATCACATGGTGGATGGAGGGTAACCCAAGGGAACAGTCATAAAAAACCATACAAAGTCTACTGTCTCACAACACAATGAAAATATAATGGAAGAGAGTAGATCGATGTGATGTAAATGATCTATGGGAAATACTAAAGGTTAAAATATTAAGCATGTGTAAGAGGTGGGGAATGGAGGAGGAGGAGACAGCTTGGGGATTAGTCAAATCTACGGATGTGTGCAGAAGACTTATGGAAACCCATTAGTTAGCAAGAAAATTTCATCATAGAACTTAAAAAAAATTAGTTTTTCTGGATGTACCTTGTACAGATAGACAATGTGGCTCTCAAAAGACATGAGTTATGGAATACAAATTACAGTGCAAAGTGTGGAGTTTTTCCTTACAAGTTATTGGGCAGGGAGGTTCTAGAAGCACCAAAAATAACATACACTATTGCAATTGCTTACCATAACTGGATGGTCAGACTCTAATATTGAAGACACTGCATACTTTAACTATAGGACATAGAGAAATCAATTGCAAACCAACCAGGATACTTCCTCACTGCTAAATAGCTTTCATAGTACTGGAGATGCTATGTAGAATTCAAGCAGAGTAAAAATATCAATAATTTCACCCAGCACTGGACCCTATATTCTGTAATAACAACCTGCAAGCCAAGATGTGTCTACTGTTGCAACAGTGGCTTGAAGGTTGTTGGGCAAAGAACCACTTTGCTTTCTGATTAGATATGGGGCATGTTCTATAAGTCTATATCTGGGCCTTGCCCCTGGAGGGGTTACAGGTGTGGCTGCTGTGTCACATGTGCATTAGTAGGTGGCATAAGGGAGATAGGCTACATCTATGCTCAGTGTTCTGACCTATAAATACCTGAATGATTAGTAGACTAACATTCCACAAAAAAAGCAAGCCTGACATAACCACCAATCTGATGCCAGGCAGGCTCATATAGACTCCCAGGACTTGAGCATGCCAGAGACTAGAGGAACCTGCCTGAGACTGAGGGCCTTGGGCAGTGGTGATCCCAAGATAGACAACCCTCACAAGAGTCCACTCTGTCAGGACTGGAAAAGCAAGCCAAGGCAACCACCAGACTGGCGTCATGGGGCCTGGACAGGGAGCTAATCTGAGATGATCACCAGTCTGGCACCACACAGGCCTTGGGGGACAGAACATGCCTGAGATGCCCCCTGTCCTGTGCCATAATGCAGGAGAGGGGCAGACCACTCCTGAGATGATCCAGGACATTCAGAGTCCCTAAGCAACACCAAGATAGGCAAGTAAGTGGTGGAGAAATGGAAGATAAAAAGAAATAAAAGGATGTGACCATAATGAAGGAGAGAGAACTAGAGAATTTAGGATAGTGAGGAACAGCCTGATATGAGTTATCAGTAATGTCACCTGGGACCATGATGGGGTCCTGACCTGTACTGCCACCAGGGGCCACATCTGGGCCTGTGGCTCTGAAGCATCAGGGGTCTGTTACCACCAAAGGCTAGGCAGACATTCCTAGTCCAAGCTGCCACCCAGGAGTATGTTGATAGCTGAGGGGTGTGTAGACCTGGCCCCAACCCTCACCTAGAAACCATGGGAGAGATTCACTTCACTCTCATTGGAAGTATGAGAGTGAAAGAGCTGACCCCATCTGAGCCAGCTATAGTATTCAGGAGAGCATGTCTGCACATTACAAGAGTTTCAGGTGATCCTCCCTAGAGATATGAGAGAGGAAGATTTAGGCCTACCACTTGTCTCCTGAGCAGTGACAAGGACAAGGGAGAAGTAACCTCTTTCTCCCTCAACCCTCACCATGTGCCACTTGAGGCAGGCAGGAGACTTTGCCTTGAGGTCATGAGAGCAGGAAAGCTGTCCCTGTCCCTCACCAGCTGCAACACTCTGGAAAGCAGGCCCTGTACCTCACCAAGGCAGCAGGATAGAGCTTGCCCTTGGGATTTGTTAGTGACCTGGCCACAAGGGCATGAGAATGGGGGAGCTGGTGAGATGACCATCTCAGATCTTCCCAAACCCAGATTTTGAGTTGGCCCACACTAATATCTACTCCATTGATGAACTGCTGGAGTGCATGACGGGGCTGGTCCTTCAGACTGAAAACTATTGGATCTCGATGACACAGGACAGCAACAGGATCTCCAAGAGTGGTCCACTGAGGAGGTTCCAGTACTGATAGAGTAGCCAGAGGCCTCATACCAGACACACAAGTCATTGCAATCAACATTTTCAGACAAAAAACTGTAAACAAAAGGGTATATGGTAGGATACACTATGACACACTATAGCTTCCACAACAAGATTCTTAGTTTTTTCTCTGTTCATAGGAGGTTGCAAGAGTGGAGTGAAATATAAGAGGAAGGAGAAAGGAGTGGGATTGGGATACATAATGTGAAATTCACAAAGAACCAATATAAAGTGTTTTTAAAGTACGTGGCTGGGAAGGTCATAGGCTCTATGATAGAACCTGCTATTGCTATTTTGTTAAATGGTCATGTTGCCAAATAGACTTTTAAATACCTAGGGTACCTTCAACCTTACTCAGAGAAGAAGATTTTTGGCATCGGGCAGCCATCAGTGAAGAGACTAATAACTGGCTGAAATGCAAATAAGAGATTGCAAGTGCAATAACTATAGCATATTTATCAATGACCCCATCCATCACCAAGACTCCAGAAAAGTCACAGAAGGGTTGCAAATAATTAAAGAAGATGAAGAATGGGAAGAGCTGTGTAAAGCGTCTTCAGTGGGGGACATGGTTATTGTACCCTAGAGCACAAACAGCCATGGTTACCTGGACAAGAGTTACACAAGATCAAGCCAAGCAAAATTCCAACATAGGTGGAGGAGGCCCGACTCTTTACTGAAGAGACTATTGGCAGTTGGTAGTGCTCTGGGATAAAGAAGGTCTCATACTAAACACATATGAGATACACAAATGGAACTTAGTGGAATATCACACATACAACAGAGATATGAAATTAAGAAGAGAATGTGTTTTGATACATGGTAAATTGAAAGTGCAATGGGATAGATATAATCATAGATCAATGCATGCAATTTTCAATAATAAGACAATTCTAATAAAAATAAATTCAGTTCATCTGGCTAAAATTTCAAATTCTAAGCACTAAGACAAAAAAAAAAGTTAAAATGTTATTTAAATTGCTGCCCACAAGAAGCAGGACAGTGTAGTAATTTGCATCTGTGTAAGTTATTCATCAACTTAAAAAAATCACGATATTTTCTGTAAATTATGAGAACACCAAATTTAGAGTCTCTTTACTATTAGTATTTCCAATGCACAGGAAAGTAATCTATAGAATTCAGGGGTATACACTATCATAGAATGTACTATCAACAGAAAGTAACTAAAAACTGTTGTCTAGTTAAACAAAATGAGATAAAGACAACATGGGACCAAGTTTAGAATTCAAACATATGTGATTATAAAACTGTTGGATGGTTTCATCAATACACTAAAGATGACAATAAAAACACAATCTCAAAACTGAAGTTAGATTTATGGAATGCATCCAATTTAGAGACGAGAAGTAAACAATGTCATCTGGCAATGTTGTGTGTGTACTCACTGTGTTGATGACTGAAGCACAGTTAGGAAAAGGGAGAGAGAACAGCATGAGCAGATCTGCATAAGCTATCAAGGAACACTCTACAAAACTGCTGAAAAAAGTGCAGTTCCTAAATAAGAAGCACAATTAATAAAAGCAGGACATTAGAACAAAGAAGTAATTTCAGGCAGGAATCTAAATTTTAGGCTAGAACAAGGAAGTAGGCTTCAGACATGAAAATGACTTTGGGATAGGACAGGGAAGTAGGCACAGATATTTTTGTTATCCTGATAAGTCCTTAGAAACACTGATCACGGGAGTGTTCACGTAATTGGGTTTAATGCCTTGCTTGTTCTTTGACTATTTGTGTATTGCTAGACCCTCAACCTAGAACTGACCTTAATACATGCATTTAATCAAAATGGTTTAAAAGCAAAAGGGAGGAGGGGGGATGGGATAGGAGGTTCTAGGGAGGGAAAATGAGGAAAGGGGATGGCATCTGAAATGTAAATAAATAAAATAGCCAATAAAAAAGAATAATAAATTCATATAATTGTAAATCATCAATATTTACTGCATAAATATAAAAAGTCAATATAGTCATAAATAATGATTGCTAAAATGATTTGTTAATAAACATACCTCTTAAAAGATAAATAAAAAGTAAATAAAAATAGGATAATATTTTAGAATCTCATGTGTAAAATCAAACGGCATTCTATACGTAACAAAAGAAGTTATTTAGATATGTGAATGTCAACACAAACAGAAGTGAAGAACATGTTTATGGCACTGAAATATTTTTAGAGTATGAAAATTTTGAAATCCATTAAAATATATTAAGTCCATAATTAAGTCAAAATAAAACATTTTCAAAGGAGAAAAACAAAATTTGTCACCATCAGAGGTACTTTACATGCCTTACTAAATAAAATTTCTCAACTTAAAAGAAGTGTTACCATGAAGGACTTGGAAAGGAATAGAAACACTTTAGATAGCAAATATAATAGCAAATATAAGAATCAATTTAATATTATTTAAAACATAAGACTATCTGTTAGAATTATCATATGTCTATAGATTATGGATGTAATACATCTGCCCTCTCCAAAAATGTATTAATACTAAACTATTGTTTAATATTGAACCTGTTTCAGTCTATGGATTTATCTCATGTAAGAATTGAGCATAGTAACAAGGTATCTAAATCATCCTATAAAGGTACTCCCAAAGAAGAGAACCATAATTATGACAGGAATGAAAATATTAGAACTAAAAATTAATGTGTTTTTTTTTTTATTTTGCTAGCCTGAACATTTTAGATTTGGAGTAGATTATGTGGTATTTTTATAGATTTCATTTTAATTTTTTCTGTATTTCTTTTTATTTTATCTGAGTATGCACCTGTGTATATTGTGTGTGAAAACCAGAATAGGGCATCAGATCCATTGGGGCTACAATGATAGGTGATTGTGAGCGGCGGGTATGGGTACAAGTATGGCAATTCAGGCCCTCTGGTAAAACAACAAGCACTCTTAACTGCAGAGCCATCTCTCAAGGCCCAGGATTCTACCTCTGAAAAGCCTGTATACATAGTGCATTAAATACTATCCAAATTCCTTAATCCATTGAACCTTTTTTGAAACTTTTTCTTTTTGAGATTATACTATAATTACATCAATCCTCCTTTTCTTTCCTCCCTCCAATATGCTACTCCTTTAAATTCATGACCATTTTTCCAATGAATTGTTGTTACATTCATATATGTATATAGATACATATTTCTAAATATAACTTAATCTATATAATGCCATTTTTATGCATGTTTTCATGGGTGATCATTTGGTGTTGGGTGGTCAATTGGTGTGCTCTACCTTGGGAAAGACTATTTCTCCCACTAGCTGCATTCTTAAGTTGAATGTAGTTCTTTGTGTAGGTTAAAGGCCTTGTAGGCTTCTCTTGTCCACTTTGGAATGCCTATTGTTTTTGTACTTGTTCAGATTTTGCATAGACACTCATATTGGTGCGACTTTATAGGTATATGTTCTGACATTTCTAGAAGATGCAAACTCCTTGATCCTTTGACACTTACCAAAAAATAAATAAATAAATAAATAAATAAATAAATATAAATAGACAAATAAATATGCATATTCTTTTTGAAGTGATACTGTCATTTCAAAAGTGTATTTGAATTTCTGCTTGTGATACTGCTTTATCCAAATATAATGCAGCATGCTTTTAAAACTGAATACTACACTTCCATCTCTGCTCCTGAACCTTACTAGATTTCAAACGCTGGCTAGAATGATATTTTAATGCTCTAATAGATTTCCAAGCTCATTTCTAAAATCTCAAGACACTGGATGCATGATGAAAATCTTATTTTGAAGCACCGACAAATTATTTCAAGAGTAAGTTAATCAAAAATGTCATTAATACTTGTGAGCCAACAATTTTGAAATGGAGTCAAGATTCTAAGACTATTTTTAATAAATATTTTCAAGGAGTTAATATCTAAAGTCAGAACAGTACTTTTCTTAAAATTACTACTATGGATTATTCACAACTTAATCTTAATTGTATTTATAAATGATTCACGACTTTTATTAGGATCTTCAGTCCATTATGCCAGGGGATAACTAGCCTCTTTTGCCTGGGTTTCCTGTAGTATCATCATCTCATTTTGAAATGCAAAGCCCTGAGCCTGTACAGCCAGCTGAAGGAAAATGTCAAGATTATACCTACTCTGACTCCAAAGAATTATTTTAATTAATTTATTTACTTTATAACCCCAATCACAGCTTTCCCTTCCTCCTCTGTTCCTACCCTCACTTCTCACCTAATATGCCACCATTCTCCTGTCTTCGCTTCCTACTCAAAAAAGGTTCTGGAAAGGGGAAGCTTCCCACAGATATGAACGTGCCTCGGCATACCAAGTTCCAGTAGAGCTAGGCTCATCTTCTCCTATTGTAGCTATACAAGGCAGCTTAGTTAGGGGAAAGGGCTCCAAAGGCTGGAAACAGAGTCAAATACAGCTCCTGCTCATTTAAACCAACTCATATAATGTATTTAAAAGTATCATTTAGATGTAAACTGTCCAGTTTTATCTCTTCCATTAGACCAGGCCGGGGTTTGGGGGAGGACACAAAAAGAAGTAGTGGTATTTTTAAAAGAGACAGAAAGCAACACAGGTTTAGAGCATCTCAGGTTACCAATCTCAAGAGTGGGATAAGAATCAGAGTAAATAATGCACTCTTCAGAGAAAGATGAGCCACTACATGTGTGAATAAAGCTGGGAGAAACAAACATACATATGAAAGAGTCCCCAAGAAGATTGAAGAGTAAGGGGAAAGCAGCAAATAAATAATTTACAAGACATTGCAATAAATAACATCTCAGTAGCCAAGTCAATCAGTATCAACATCTGCCATGACACAACTAATAACTTCACTGTGTTGTAGGAGTAGTTGGTCCTATTTGTGAAACTAGTTCTTTGTTCCAATAAAGTTAGTTTGTCCCTAACAATTATTAACAATTCTAAACAAAAGTATATTTGCTTCATAGTGAAAAATATATGAAATAGTTTCTTGCTTATCACATTAACATCATTTAGAAATGGGAATACCAGCTGTTTTTGCGTACCAGTCTATGATAAACGTTAATAAAAATGTGCCACTTAGCTCTTAGATCCATCCTACTCTTAAATTAATTCTGTGAACTTAGTGTCATCATTTCTGCTCTTGAATTCAGAGAACTAGGATACAAAAATAAGATGTTCATTATAATCCACAAGTCTGATATTTATGTTTATGAAAACTTTAACTATTTGCTAGGCTTAAATGATCTCTATGGTAATATCCATGCCTGGATATTTCATTGTATTTATTAAGGAAAGTAGCACCTATTTCTTTTTAAAGGAAAGTTTTATTTACATAAGCCAATGTGTTAATTTTTTGCATGTTGTATTGAAACAAACTAGTTGAAGGTATGTATGGAGTTTTTTGCCAATTCTAAAGTAAGGTAATCCCTTAATTACTTAATGTAAATTAAAATACAATGTTGAATGAATGACGTTCTTTAAGTAATGAATAAAGAACTAAATGGAAGTCCAACCCCCAGCAATACCCAAAAAGCTAGGAAGCAGTTCATGGATCTTTCTGGTAATTCTAACTAGAGCTGATGTTTGTCCCACCAAAATGAAAGACATTCAACTATCTAATCTGTGTGGTGTTGACATGTTCAGATTCATATTTTTCTCTAACATGTCCAAAGAGCTTTTATCATCCCAAATGTTAGTGAAATAGGCATGTTGGGGTGCCAGGAATTCAAGCATGAAAAATTTTTGTGCTACATTTAGTATACATAAGTATTTTAAGGGACTAAATAATACATAACAGTTCATGTAAAAATATCAATAAAGATGTTCTGTCTCTGATCAATTACATGGGACAAAAAAAGGGTTAAACCAATATAAAAAAATAAAATTTAAAAGGAAACTAGTATGTTCAAGAATTTAAATTAATCTGTTTATTAGGAAAATAAACATGAGTGTTCCAGAAAAAAGATAAAAGTGTAACTGCTATATTTATGTAGCCAGGGATATACTCAAAGGAAAAGAATCAAGATCACTGTAGATTCTTAAATATCGGCTTACAAGGCATGATTAACAATAGACAGGCTATAAAATGGGCATGAGCACCCAGAAATGGGTAAATTAATTTAAAAATGTGTACATATGTACAGGAGACTTTTATTTGGCCATAAAGTAGAAAATCATCCCATATTCAGGAGCATGGGTAGAAATGGAGATATCATGTTAAATGAAATAATCATGGATGACTTGACGTGATGGTATAGACTATGAAATTTATTATGAATTATATTGCATAACGGAAAAATAAGTTCAAAGGATTTACCAGATATATTGCCATTGTGATCCCAAAATGGAGGTGAAGCACTAATCATCCCGCTTCTTCTTGTCCAACCAGGTAGTAGGGTCTGTTCTTCTGTCATGCTACAGAGCCCATCCTCAAAGTTGCATCTCCTATAATTCCAGCCTAAGGAACAATAGAGGAAGTTACTTTTCCCATCTTCCTTTCTCCTTGGTTAAAGAATACAGCTGATTCTAAATAAAAAAGGCTAACAGAAAAGAACTATGTTTCTCTGCTCTAACTCTACTAATAAAACCTTTTTGCACACGACATTATAATAAATGACCCATGCACAAAACTCTGAGCTCTCATCTCAATGGGAAAAAATATTTCACTGAACCAGGGGACTTAGAATATTTTGTGAATTTGAGTCCCCATTAACTGAATGACTTGACCTAATCCTTCAACTATAGAAAGTTTTGCCTTCACTCATAAGATTAGAATAACAACAGTCCTGTACATCTTGTAGGCAGGACACATTTTGGGCAAAAGGTTTTATGAGTGGGTTGCTGTCCTTATCTCTCCACTGGGCATCATGGCTGGTATAGGAAGTGACCACTTTAGGATCCATATCCCCCACTGCTAGGAGTTTCAGCTAGAGTCACCCCCATAGATGCTCTGGGGCCTCATCCCAAGTCTCTGGCATGTCCTAGAGATTGCCCTCACCCTCAGCTCTCCCATTTCTTTCCCCTACTCTCCCTACGTATGTTTTTCACTCTCATATCTCCTCCCAACCCCTCTTCCACTCAGTTCTTTCCTTCCATCCACCTGTGGTTTATCATTCTGAGAAAGATTCAACCATTCTCCGTTGGGTTCTCCCTGTAATTTGGCTGCTTTATGTGGGGGTGGGGGGTGGGGAGGTTAGTAATGGGTGACAACCAAAGAGGGTCTTCCTCTTTTCAAAAGAGAAGGGGAAGGTGGCATGGGGAGAAACTTGCATGAGTGGGGTTGTGGAAGTGAGGAAGGGCTGATATTGGGTTATAAAGTGAATAAATAAATAAATATTTACAAAATAGTAAAAAAAAAATATCAACAGCTCACCTTGTCTCCCTCAAACAACTACTGTGAAGATCTAGTGCCATTATACACACAATGATATTGTACAACCTTGGGGTGTCCCATAGAACATAAGGGTTAATACGACATTTACATCTTTATCTGAATATTGATTTGCCTTGACCTGGTGACAGAAGAATTTCAGGTTTCAAAAGAGCAATCATAAAAGCTTCCATGATTGAAAATCAACTGTCTGTAGGATGTATCTTTGGAACTAAGCATATAGCTTCTTGACTGAATCCTAGCACTGGGGTAAACATTTATGCTTTTATCATGACAGAAGCATTTCTGGGCCCCTTCCCATTCACATACATCTGACTGAAGAAAGTGTGTGTGTGTGTGTGTGTGTGTGTGTGTGTGTGTGTGTGTGTGTGTCCTAAAAATGCTTAGGCCACTATTTTCTTTATTTTACTATGCAATGTCAGGTAATGTCATATCCTAATAGTTAAAGTTCTTAAACCCAAATAGCTCCTTCCCAGGTTGTAATCTTCACAGTGATGCCTATCTTTAAACCTTCGAACAGCTTCAACTGGGTTACAGGCCTTTACAATACCAGAGACTGCTCTTTCCTGAGCACCATTCTTCCCTAGTTGCACTAGCCACAGTGCAAGTACATATGCGTGCAGGTTTTCAGATAATGCCTAACAACCCAGTGACAAAACAACATAATTTTCACTTAATCACTTTCAGATGAAAATATGATTTACTCATAGTCATGATATGGTACATTCTCTTGATACCTTTCATGAGGATGCAAATGTGATGTTGAAGCATCTCTTGTACCAATGCTGTGTTTTATTACCCTTGGTCCTAGCTGCCTTACTTTGGAAGACTTGGCTAAAGAGCAGTGCTCTGTTCCACTAGAAAGAATCTTCAGTATTTTACACTCATCATTCCTTGCACAGTTTATATCCTCAGCAGCTTCAGGAAACTGACATTTTTTTCCACTTTAAAAAAGAGGAATTTGAGATGATATCTTCTAGATATTAAGAGACTTTGATAAATTAGAACAGCTATTAAGTGATGGGTCAAGATTGGAAGGCTGTCCTGTTACCTTCAGTTCCTAAACCTCTACTCTGAGGTCTAATTAGTGTACTTCCCATCCTATTTTTATGAAAGTGACAGAATAAAACTAATTCTAGCCAACCTAAAGGAACCACCCTTTATAGACAGTTGACACTATTCTATTAAAAAGCAAAATAAATGTATTACTCTATAAGTTGTGCAAAGTTAAAGTAATGAGTTTATAAGGCCTTTGAAATATTTAGTTTATCTGGTTGTACAAACACTGAATTAAATTATACTGTCAGTTGTATAAAGGCACAGGGGAGGACTGAGGGCTAATTGAAGTGGACAGCATTATATGTGGACAGCAGACTATAATATATTGGTTTATGAAGCTATATGCTAGGATATTGACAGAACTCTGAAATCACCTAACAGTACATTTCTCACAACATATCCTTGTCATTAGGCAGCACACAAGTGTGTGCTATCTAATTGACTCTGCAAGTATTTGCATACATCTCTATCCATTTTTCAAATTTTATTTTGGTTTCCAACAATTTTTACAAAAATCCATAATTAAAAACTTCTTTAATCTCCATATTTCAGCATTCATGTGTATAAATGTGCACACATTCTCTCAGAGGTGACAAACATTGGCTTAATATCAGGAGATTACCTTCAATACAATTGCTGACTTGATGTTCTATTTGCAAAGTTCTTTGTTCTTTTTCGTACAGAGGTAATGATCATTTCTTGGAATGTTAAAACTTGAGAAAATAGCTAAATAAAACATCTTTTCCCTCTGAATAGTCTCAACGGGGGTTCTTTTTGTTATAAAATGAATGTAATCAGCACGTATTTTCAACTAATTTTGTTTGAAAAAGCAATCATGAGCTATTGGATTATTCAAAGGCATCCAAATTTTTCAGAAATATTCATTTTCCCACCAGTATAGAATTGCACATTTTAAACCATTTTTGTAAATTTCATAAAATTGTGGCTGTTTTGTTTTCTAATTCAATATGTGACTTGGTATTCAAGTCTGAAACTATTTGCTATAATAAAAGCTGCCACTATGAAGCCTGCTGCTAATACAGCTACCATTACATTGTATGGATTTAATCACATTTGAACAACGTAATGAACAATGAAATATGTGGGCATTTTGTCAAATTCTTGTATTTTCTTTTCAACTTATGAAAGGCATCATTTTACATTTACTTTTATGACCCAGAAGGCCAGAGCTAAACTAGTAAAAGAGGGAAAACGCTTCTATATTGTGTTATGAAAGGTTTCTCGGAAACTCTAATTATCTTGTGAACCAGCATCTATGATACCACATCTGACCATTAATTTCTGAATAGCTCTCATAGAGTGAATCTTTTACAACATAATAAAAATTCTATGGAATTATCAAAGTTGGCTTAAGTCCCATTTCTGAGAAAATGGGAAGCAAAAGTTTTTAATTTTGATAAACATAGGGGGAGTCAGAAAACTCAGAATTGTATTTGAAATAAGGAAAGAATAGATCTAGGTAAATCATTAAATTATAATGTCCTTGGTTGGGGCACGATGTAAGAAAGATTGAGATAAGATAGAAACACCAGAAGCAAATCACACCTCACAGTTTTCCTAGGCTCAAATCAGCAAAACTCAGTTTTCTCTTCCTAAAACTTCTAAGAAACACAATCATAATCTTCAATGAGTTTGTATCGTGGAAAATGTGGATTACATATATCATTTTAAGCATATGCGCCTGTGGTGTTTATTTTTTACCTTGTTATTGAACTAACTTTGCCATGCATTCTAGAACGCTTCCTAGATCACCACACTGAGATTTTCAGACTCTGTCAAACTACCAGTCTCTGCCCCATTTCTTACCACCCCAAGCTCCCAGAAGTTCTCAGTCTACTTTCTGTTTCTATGATTTTGACTACTTGGGATATGTGAAATCATATCAACTGTCCAATGGTACTGAGTAGCTTTCAGCTTTTGGTTATGGTGAATAATACTACCATGAACTTAAGAAAACAAATATGTGTTCAATTTCCCATTATTGTTTCTCTTGGCTATATACCTAGAAGTGAAAGTCTTGAAGCATGCGGCAATTCTACTTCTATATTTTTTAGAAATTTCCATCTATTTTCAATGTGTCTGTAAGAGTTGCATCTTTATAACCAAAGAATAAGTTCTACTTTCTCCAAATTATCATGAATATCTATTTTCTAGAATATTGTGCTTCTTGTTTTTATAACAGCTGCCTCAATGAATGTGAGCTAAAATCTCCATCTCAGTGTGGTTTTGAATTGCACTTCTTTAGTCATCAGTGACTGTGAGATCAATTTTATTTGCTTGCTGTACATTTGTATATCTTCTGTGGAGAAACATCTATTCAAGTTCTTCACTGATTCTTTTCCATGAAATTGACAGGTCGTTTTGGTTTGATTTTGATGTTTGATTGTTTTGCTGTTGAGTTGGAGTTCCATTTATATCCTTGATACCAATCCTTCATCAGATATATGATTGTTAAATTTTTCTCCTATTCAATATATTGCCTTCTCTCAACCTATTGGCAGTATCTTTTGACAATTAAATATCTTTTATTTTAGCAAAGTTCAATGTATACTTTTTGAATGTTTCTTTCACTTTTTTACGTCACACTAAAGATACACCAGTCAGCAATAAAGAAGCCTTATCTCTGTTTTCTTTCAAGACTAATAAACAAAGCCTTTCTTTAGAGCTTTAGTCAGTATGTTTTGAGTTAGCTTTCTGTTTTCACTCATCCAACCAATCAGTAATCCAGTAGTTGTTGAATCTCCCTAGTAGTAATTGATTCTAAGAAGCATCCTTCAAGAAGTAGAATAACCCATATTTCTTTCCTGATACAGAAAATATTTTGATTTTTATAATTTATTTCAAATATTATAGAAGCTGTTTAAAGGATGGACATCATGTAGGTGTGGTGAATTATTTTAGTAGCTTAAAAATACTCCCACAAGTCTATTGGTCCCACCAAATTTGCTATTTTTAATTATATGGCTTCTTTTGTTGAGATTACGCTATTCCTGCTGAAGGAAAGAAACTACAATTCTGAGTAGGTTTATTTTCTCTCGAAAAGACTTTTATTATCCTGTTCAAGTGTGCTGAGACTAGTTTTTGTTTCAGTGTTCTCAGAGGCCAGAAGTACAACCAATTTTGGACAAATCATACTCAGATATGAAATGCTAATCCACATTTCATATGATTCATCCTTGTCTTTCATATTTCTACTGCCCATTATGAACAAAACAACTCACAACTATGAAGAAATTCTAGCTATCAAAATATATTTAAGAGACTGATGTATAGCCTACAGATTGATGAATCAACAACTAGTCATTCAACAGTCGCCCAGAAGGGAAAGTCCTTAAGACTGCTACTTGACATAAGGAGAATTTTGTGAAGATTGTTTTCAAAATAAGTGATGGAATCACATAGACACATTTACAAAAAAAGAAAATAATTCATTCCAAGTTTAAGTGCACTCATGCACTCTAAGGTTCATCTTTGGAAGTAAGATTCAACTCAACTCTTACAAGAAAAAATTTGGAATAAAGAGATAAACTAACACAGAAATAATAAAAGTTCATGTTGAAATATTTATTTAGCTACAATAAAGGACACAAGTTAAATAGATGATCATATATTTGTTACTAATTAAAGTCTGTGGTGGTTTGAATGAGACTGACCCCTACAGATCACATGTTTGAATACTTGATTCTATTGGTCAGAACTGTTTTGAAAAGGATTTTGTGAGAGGAGGTGAACCACTGATGATACAAAAGTCAGTGCCAATCTCAGTCTCTACTCCTTTGTCTCCCATTGCCCTCGCCGCCAACTTGTACATAGGATGCGAGCTCTTAGCTCCTGCTCCAGCACCATGCTTTTATGCCTGTAACTATACTCTCAATTAATGTTCATGGAATCACCCTATGGAACTGTAAGCAAGCCACCAGTAAATGTTTTCTTTGTAAATTGCCCTGATTATAGATGATGTCTTTTCACAGCAAATATGGCTGATGTCTTTTCCCAAAAAATAGAAACTAAGACAAAATTTGGTGCTACTAGCATAGTATAGCATTGTTGTAATAGGCCTGATCATGTTATTTTATAGAGTGTGTAAAACTTTTGTGTTAAATCAGTTGAACACTTTAGATGGGACTTAACAGGAAGTCCTAGAAGATTGGAAGATAGTAGTGTTAAGACCAATGTAGACTATGGGGGCACAGCACACCTCAAGAGGTTTCAGAGGAGACTGGTATTAGCAACTGCAGTAGGGACCACTCTTGTAATTTGGCACAGAGTATGCCTGATTTCTTTCTTTCTCCAAAAAAATCATGAAGGATTTTGGACTAATATCATTGGCAGAGAATATTTCAAGACATCCTAATAATGATGGTGTCATGTAGTTATTAGTTATTAGACTCAAATCCTATACTCAAGAAAATGAGTTTAAGGAAAAGCCTGGTGTTTAGTGCAATAAAGGGTGTACTGTTGTCAGGGCAAGACCCCATCTAGTTAATCCTGCAACCTATAAAAGGAGAATGTCCAAGGGATTTCCTTCACCTGAAAGTAAACTACAAAGGAAAGTTGTGCAAATTCAATTCAATCAAGTATTCAGGTTTTGGCCTGAAATAACAAGCAGAACTTGGCAGCATTGGACACATATTGCTGACTTATAGTTATTAAAGATGCAAGAGTAGAAGGGTTGTTGAATCTTCCTCTATGGTTAAAGAAAGCCACTGGGACCAGGAGTGTGACCTGGGAGTCCGTGCATGGAGGACTGGAGTGGCAGGGCATGAATTTGTGAAGGTGAATCTTGGATTTTGTTGGAGACCTCAAGATGTTGGAGATTCCAAAGCCATGAGATGTCTGATGAGGAGAACTGCAAAGAGGCAGTGGAACTAAGCCAAGAGAGAAGAGGGCCAACAAAGCTTAATCAACAATGAAGAAAATGTGAAGTCCAAAACTTCATTTAAGTTCTTTGACTAAAGTTAAAAGATTTTGAGTTTGCTCGGATAAGTTTTGGTGCAGGATTGGTTTAAGTATTTCCTCATTATGCCTCCTTTCCTCCCATATGAAATTGTAGTACATATTCTATGCCATTGCATATTGGAAGTATGTAGCTTACGTTTTTATTTTACATGGAGTTACAAATTAAGAGATTGCTTTGAGTCTCAGCAGAGACTTGGAGTTTGGACTTTTAAATAGTCTTGAGACTGTGGAAGACAATGGGGACTTTTGATAGTGGGTTAAATACATCTGGTTAGCAAGTATATGGGGGCCACAGAGTAAAATGTGATGGTTTGACTGAGAATGGCCCTCACAAGCTCATATATTTGAATGCAAAGTTCTTAATGTGTGGAATTTTTAGAGGGATTGTGAGGAGTGGCTTACTAGGGATGGACTTTGAGGCTTTAAAGGCCTATAGCAGGCAGGGCTCTCTCTCTCTCTCTCTCTCTCTCTCTCTCTCTCTCTCTCTCTCTCTCTCTCTCTCTCTCTAGCTGCAAATTGCAGCTGAGATGTAAGCTCTTAGCAACTACTCTAGCACCATGCTTGCCTGCCTGCCACTATACTCCTACCATAATCATCATAGAGTCACCCTCTGAAATTCTAAGCAGTCCCTCAATTCAATGCTTGCTTGTATAAGCTGTCTGGGTCGTGATGTGTCTATACAGCTATGTGTCTATACTAAAATATTAACTAAGACAAACTGATTGCACTACCCACTTATTATTCTTAGATGTCTGTAAGTTTTTAGAATCTACTTACATCAGTTTTTCATCTTCACTTCTAATTTACCTTAATAGAAGCATCCTACATTTTATACAATTTATATGTAACAACTCTGAAATTATTTGGGAGAAAAATAAGGCACATATAAAGAAAAATTGACTTGAATTTTATGTAAAACTATTGGTTTAGACTAATTTGTACACATATTCTAACAGCTATAACTAGTGAGTAATTTTGTATAGAAAATTTGCTATGTTTTATAATATCCTCTGAAGTTTACTGGTATATGAAATTTAAATAGCATTCTAATATACAGAGCTATTCCTGTTTAAAACATGAGTCAGAACTCTAGTTTAGGTTTCAGGTTGTCATTATGTCACTTAATGACATATACCCAGCTTTCTGAACTTAGATTCTACTTCCTTCACACTAATAATAGAAGCTCAGTGACTAATGATGATATCCCTCTATGATACTAGCTTTAAAAGTATTACCACTCCTAAAATCCAAAGGATAGTGAGATATATTAATTCTGACTGGCACTGATTCTGTGCACTGTAACAAATAAAAAAGATAGTTAACTTTGTTTTTTCTATGAAATTGCTGATTTGGTTTCATGGAATTATTTTTTAAAGTTTGAATAATATATATAGTCAAATACTAAGTGAACTTTAAGTGTTTTCTAGGGATATTTTAAATAATATTAGAGAAGCTCTATGAATTTACAAATGATAACACTGCCATGCAGTGCTGGCACACACCTTTAACCCCACCACTCAGGAGGCATAGGTAGGCCCTTCACTGTCAGTTTGAGACCAGTCTGGTCTACAAAGTAAGTTCCAGGACAGCTACTGCTATTACACAGAGGCACTTTGTCTCAAAGAAAAAAAATCCAGTAATGAGGATTAGTTGACTATTTGTATACCATACGAGTGATTATTTTTGCTTACCTAGAATATAGACCTAACTTTCAACTTCCAAAATTAATGAAATGATTCTTTTTGTGGCATTCAGTGAAGCCAAATAAGAAATTTTTCATAAGGTGGTTCTGCCAAATCACTCCATTGCATGTTCCAATGCACTCCATGGTTATACCTGTGATAGCTGGAGTAATTACAGGCTTATTTCACTGTCACTAACTCACACACACACACACAGGGCGGGGGGAGAATGACAAAGACAGAGACAGAGAAAGAAAGAAAGGGGGTGGAGAGGGAGAGAGAGAAAGACAGAGAGGCAGAGACTCAGAGACACAGAGACAGAGATAGAGACAGAGAGCCTTTGGAGGTGGAGAAATGTATCTGTGGTTAAAAGCACTTGCTGTTCCTGCAGAGCATCGAAGTTTAGTTGCCAGCACCCAGGTGGTAGATTAATACCATCTGCAAGTCCAGTTCCTGGAGCTCTGGTGTCCTCCTTGGGTTTCTTCTGGCACCAAGCATCCATGTGGTGCACATATATACATGCATACTGGCCAAACATTTATACACATAACTGAAAAATAAACAACTTTAAAAATAATGTCTTTTCTCATCAAATGGCCTCCCAGACCCTCAAAATCTATCATTTAGATCTACCTAGTCCTCTCTCCATAAAGTTTCTTAATCCTATTATGCACATGATCAGACTTCGGTTTATATACTGAAGTTCTCCACAATCCTTTAGAGGATAGTGAAGATAGAATCCTATTATTGCAGCCCATCAACTGAGTCTCATCAGTTTCTTTCAGAGAATTCAGGGTAGATGTTATTAGCAGTAAATTTTGAAAACTTAATAACTATCTTTTATTTTCTTCATTTCCTACTATTGCCCTGCTGTGGCCATTGTCTCTAGGAAGGTTAGAATTATTATAGTAGAAATGTAAGACGAAACAGACATTGTTCAAATATGATTACATGAATATTATTTGCATCTACAAGTAGCAAAGAATGGCCTAGAAAATATACATGTCGACTTAATGTCACATGATTAGATTGGGAAAAGAATGCAGTTGGGAGCAAAGCCATGAGAGATGGGAACAGCAATGGAGGTAAACTGGACATTCACTCTTGGGAAGAGAAAAGGTCTGGTCTTTAGGAACCACATAAGGAATAATGTTAGGCCATGTGATGTGCAAGACACCTCTAGTTTGCTGACAGTACAAAGGGAAGCTGAGCTCAAGTTCTATAGATAAATTGTTGCACTAAAAAAGACATCAGCACAGAAGAACCCTTGAGCTGTGGTCACTGTTGATAGATGCAATATATCATTAACAATTGTGCATAGGACAGGAATCTCACAGACAGGAGAACCTGTATGTGTTGGAGGACACACAGGCATGATAGCCTTTGGCAGAAGCACGCACACACACACAACACACACACACACACAGAGAGAAAGAGGAGAGAGAGAGAGAGAGAGAGAGAGAGAGAGAGAGAGAGAGAGAGAAAGCATGAGGTCTGACATTCTGCTCCCAAATAAAGTAGAAAAGGCAGACTTCTTTTTACCCATATAGGCAGGTGTGTTAAAGGATAATTTCCAGGTCCTAAGTGTTGTCAGGAATGGACAAGGGAAGGGTGTACACCTGTTACACCAGTGTGATTCTTCTTCACATGGACTGATTTTCTAGCAAAACTATAACACATTATTTACTACTAAATTCTCAGCTGCCATACGCTGATGCCCATATAATATCTTCAACAAAAAGGAAACCTAACTTCCTTTCAATATTTTTGAGGAAAACAAGTAGAAACATACAAGAGTAAAGAGAATCCTGTTATTGGGTTGATGTATCTAACCTTCCTGTGTTCTCACTTCTAGAATAAATACAATGGCTAAAAAACATTTTGCTTATTCACTAATCTAGAAATACTGTTTTATTCTGAATAGAAAAATGTGTTTAGTAGCATACATATATAAAAAAGAATAATCAAATATGTCTAACATACATGTAATAGTACATGTACAGACATTTCCACATCTGTGCAGTGGTATTACACATTTTAAGTACATTTATTGATTGTTGTAATTATATAACATATGCTTTTTCTCATTTTAAGTAGCATAATAATTGACAAATGACTGCAGAAATGCCTATAGCATCAGTGCCATGATTCATTTAAAAGTTAGCCTAATATAATAATAGGCTATTTCTACATTCATCATAATTGATAATGCAAGGAAGATAATAATGTTTATACAAACTCTTTTGTTTCTTGGGACAAATTACTAAAAGTGAAATCACTATTTTGAAGTATGTAGTTTTGTTAATATTTAAAAAAAAAATGATTCAAAGAAGTAAAAGTTCAAAATATTCCTAGACTTATATGTTTTCTTACAACTTTACCAAAAA
Source organism: Mastomys natalensis (assembly GCA_021653895.1). Lineage (NCBI taxonomy): Eukaryota > Metazoa > Chordata > Mammalia > Rodentia > Muridae > Mastomys > Mastomys natalensis. Next base: position 740,735 of record JAJTUV010000298.1, read on the forward strand.
CATATTCCCTATGAATTATTCATATTTATTTTATTTAAAAGCTATTGATGGCTTTGCACTTTCAATTCTTATTTATGTTTCCTGGGAGATTGATCGCTTCATTGCATGTGGTCATTTCTCTTTCCTCATGACCTGCCTTTTTATAGCATTTACTTTGTAGGAATTCTGTGATGGAATACTTTGTGTTTTTAATTTATAAACCTGGAACAGAAATATTTGTCAGAGATGCTGCAGATGTTTTTTCTTTAATTTTACTCATAATGCCTTTGATATCTTTAACCTTTGAATTAAATATTCTAATTTACTGTGATTCATATTCTTCTTACTTTACACATAGAAGGACTCCCTGTTCTATAGTTTCTTTGGCACCAACCCTAGCAAGCACATCATGAGGATGTATTACTCAGAATAATGAAAGAGAAGTTCTTCTTGACCTTCTAAACTGGTGATCGGGGCTGACAGGATGGCTTAGTGGGTTGAGGCTATAGTTGCCCATGCCTGATGACCTCACTTCCATTTCTGAAACTCATGTGGCAAAGAGTGAAATAATTCTCAAAAGTTCTTCACATACACAAAATTTGCATGCATACATGCATGCATGTATGTGTGCACACACAAAATAAATAAATGAAGAATAATCTCACAATATTAAAATGGACTATTTAAAGCAATAAAGAATATAGCTTCATTTTTCCATTTAGTGTTTCAACTTAAGAATCTTCTTATGAATGAAACAGATAAATCAATTTCATGAAATAACCTCAGACACATTTGTTGTCTACAATCTGTAGTCAGTGGTGGGTACTATTTAGTGTCAGGGGCTACAGAATCAGAGTTTGGCATGGATCCCAGATTTGTTGCTACAAAACTTGGTGTGTTTTGACATTTTATTTTTATTTATTTGAACTTTTTTTCTTTTCAGTCTGTTAAATGGGAAATGTAGCACCTTCTACTATTTGGATACATTGTAAATAGTATATGCAATATGAAAAGAATGTGCTAAGCTCTAAGTACTGAGCACATATAAGCTGAAATTATTAACTATGACAGTTCCTCAGTTGATCTAGGATGCCACAACTCTGTATTAAATATATTACAGATATGATTTCTATTTCTTTAAATTTTGTAAACATTAATTATTTATCTGTGTGCATATGTGTAGGTACATGCTTGCCATAAAACCTTTATAGAGATCTAAAGCTGGTTCTTTCCTTGAACTCTGGCCATAGGACATAGTGACTAGTAATTTACCCTCCCAACTATCTCACCTCCTACTCTTCCTCTTTCTTACAATCATAATTCTAACTACTGACTTTTATATTATTAGAGTAATGCACAGAATGCATTGCTATGAGTCTATTCAAGAAATTATTTCCAATGAACAACAAAAAAGTCTTTCCCATTAGTCTTTTTGTTTATACATTTCTATCTATTATTATTCATTTTCTAGGTGACCTTGAAAGATACTTTGTCATGGTCAAAAAATTCACTCTGTTGGGTTTTGTACTAGAGTATAATTAACATATAAATTGATTCCATGAAAATGTACCTGATTGTGTGACTGAAGCATCCTAGGCAAAAGACTCTGAAAACTATATAATTTTTCAACTTTGTTTCACACAAGCATCCAATGCTTAATATTAGATGGTTTCATTGTGTAATGCTGTCGTGCTCCACAATCGTGTATGCCTTCCTCTTCAAACTGAGGTGATGAATCTCAAATGTACTGGCTTATGGAAATAGAAATTGGGACATAATTAACAAGTGGATCCTTGTTACACAATTAGAGCTCTAACAAGAAGAAATGTTACACAGAAGTGTGCCAATGTAGATCCAGCAAACATCTGCAAGTCAGGAAGAAGGTCCTCCTTCACTGGGCAGTGAACCTAATATCTCTATATGACTCCCCAGACTCAATGTCTATGAGAAATAGATGTCAATTATTTAAACCATACTGTCCATATGTGTTTTGTAGCATCCTGACAGACTGAGGCAAGTCATCAGGGTCAGTTAGATTTTAAAAATTGTGTTAGTTGTCTCATGAGACACTTTGCATTTGAAGCAATAGAAAGGAAAGTCCAGACATGGCATCTCACATATCATGTTACTACAGTATTTCAAAGAATCAATTAGTCTTAAAAGTAGTTGCCTCTTTATCCTATTGAAGGAACACTGTTATTTGGTTAAACCTCTTAGATTTAAAATTGCACTAAGATAATCTCAACTTTTTGTATATACATTTCTAATTTTACACAGTAATTATGTTTTGAAAACCTTGCTCTGTGGTGGAAAAATGCAAAATAAAGTAGTTTTAAACTCAAAATATCATGATAGTTTGCATCAAATCATAAATATGAAAATAAACTCATACTGCAAAAATACTTGCATGAATAGAAATGTTATTAGTATAAAATATATTAGGAAGGAAAAAAATGCCTGATTAACTGAATTCATGTTTCTCTTTTGAATCATGAAAGTATAACTAAAGATGACTGTGTATACGCTGAATGTTAATATCACCTACAGCTGTACAAAGATATTATTTAAGAAAGTTTTCTAGAACTTTATGTTAATCAACTATTTTTCCAGGGAAAGGTGCTCATTGCAATAGCCATTTATCAACTCCCCATTAGTAGTCTATTAGTAGAGTAGTCTACTCTATTACCTTTTGGTTGATTTAGACATAAGTTATAACAATAAAATAATTCTAAGCAATTTATTGCTAAATAAAAGTTAGCAAACTGAAGCCTTTGTACAGGAAGTAACCTTGATCAATTGCTAAAGAAACTATGACTACATCTTTGTGTGTATTTAAATGGCTCTGCTATTGAAAGGAATAAACCAATTAATATAGAAGACAAAAGAATGTGCTGCAATGATGTCAGGAAGGTGAAAGAACAGATAGCATCCTCTTTTCCTGTGGTAACTATCCACAAAGAATACATATATGATTATGGCAGAATATGGTAGTGAGGTTGAGATACCTTCTTCCTTTCCCAAGAGAGAACTCTAATATTTAAAAGTAAGAGAAATGGTGTCACTCTATGTTGCTTGTCACCTGGGCCAGCCTAGCACCTGAAACAAGATTCTCTCGACCCAAAAGGAAAGAGACTGGGAAGCACATTTTCCCAGCCTTTTAGGGCCCTGCATAGAAGGATAATTTTTATCTTATTGCATGAGAGGTAGTGGAGCATCTTCTCAACTAGATCACCAAGCATCAGTTAGTTATTAAGATTATAAACAGTGGTGGAGATCACAGTAAATAGTCTGAAAATATAGACACTGACCTTCCTTCTATTCAACATAGGTACCAGGCTGCAAAGTCTCACCACTGTTTGCTCCACAGTTAACAAGTCTGTATGTCTGCCAGACTTAAGTCCCCAGACATGTTTCTCTTTCAGTCCTACTCTCTCCTTAAGGTAGCCCAAGTTCAAAAGTCTAGCATGTGAACAAGTATCTGAGACTCTCCAACTTTTTCATCCCAACAGCAAGTCAGCAACATGACTGCAAAATATCTTGGTGTTCTGATTAATACTGCCACAGGTCTAAAGCCAAGGGCCACATCTACAACTAAATGTTGATTTATCTATTATATTAAGAAATACATATGTACACACATACACATATGCATGTAACATCAATTTTAAAGGTTATTAATTTGGAAGAAATTTAAAGGTGGTATGCAGAATGGTATAAAAGGGATAAAAGGGAAGGGAGTAAGGATTTGACTATATTGTAATTTCTAAAATAGAATACAAATAAATAAATTTGAAGCAATTGTTTGTGGACTTACCTCACCCAAATGATGAAGCCTGACACAGAACTTTCTTCACTCAACTACAAATTACAATGAAAATTGTTGTTCAACCGGAGAAAATAACTTAAAATTCTAATTTGCCAAAGGCTATAATAGAACCTCAGTTGATATTCCTGCATGAGACAGAATCCAGCCAGGGGCATCTTAATGGGTCAGTTCCATTCAACTCCAGTGTACAGGAAGTGCCAAAGTCAGGCTATGCAGTAGCAGAATTTTGGGCCAACTGTGAAAATCTATCACCATCTGCCAAGGTCGGCAGAGCTGGCACTTTACTTACATGCTCAGGCATTAATGTAAAGATGCAGAATTATGAAACCTGTCAAGTACATGCAAAACAAGCTCTCAGATGGATTGTCCACTTTGTTATAAATATTATTAAGCTTAAATTTATGAAACTCAGTTCAAGTCTTGTCATTCTGGCCTGAATCTAAAAATGAGAGAGAATTTGGAAATTTCACAAATATTTGGAAATTGAGATGGATTATAAATATCCAAGATTTGCAGCTGAGGGGGTCACTTGGTGGATAAAGTGTTTGCTGTACAAGTATGGAGATCTGTATCAGATCCCAGTACCAAAATAAAAAGCCAGGCACAGCAGTGTGTGCTAGAAGATACTGGAGGATCCCTGGGGTTCACTGGGCAGTCTAGCCAACTAGCGAATTCCAGGTTCAATGAGAATTCCAGTGTCAAAAATAGGGTGTGTCATCCACAAATATTGATACTTGAATTTCCTTTCTGATTTTTATCATTTTGATATGCTTTAGTTGTTTTATTGTTCTAGCTATAACTTCAAGTACTATATTGAATAGATATGAAGAGTAGACATCCTTGTCTTGTCCTTGATTTTAGTGGAATTGCTTTAAGTTTCTCTTCATTTAGCTTGACGTTGGTTACTGGCTGGCTGTATATTGCTTTGTTTATGTTTAGGTATGTGCCCTGTATCCCTGATCTCTCTAATACTTTTAAGATGAAGCTGTGTTGGATTTTGTTAAAGGCATTTTCAGCATCTAATAAGATGATCATGTGGTTGTTTTCTTTCAGTTTGTTTATATTGTGAATTAAGTTGATAGATTTTCATATATTGCACCATTCCTATACCTCTGGGATAAAGCCTACTTGATCCTGATGGATGATGCTTTGATGTGGTCCTGGATTTGTTTTGCAAGTATTTATTGAGTATTTTTGCATCAATGTTCATAAGCAAAATTGGTCTTTAGTTTTCTTTCTTTGTTGAGACTGTGTGCTTTAAGTATCAGGGTGACTATCATAGAATGAGTTGGCAGTGTTCCTTTTGTTTCTATTTTCTGGTATAGTTTGAGGAGTATTAGTAATAGCTCTTCTTTGAAAGTCTGGTAGAATTCTGCACTAAAACTATTTGGCCCTGGGCTGATTTTGGTTGGGAGACTTTTGATGACTGTTTCTTTTTCTTTACAAGTTATAGGGCTGTTTAGATAGTTTACCTGATCTTGATTTAACTTTGGTAATTGGAAACAGTCTAGAAAATCATCCATTTCATTAAAATTTTACAATTTTATAGAGTACAGGCTTTTGAAGTAACATGTATGTACATGTACACAACTTATGAAAACAGATGCAGACATCCACACCCAAATGCTAAGCCAAGCTCAGGGAATCCTGAAAAAGGGGGGTGAGAGAACATCACAAGAAAACAGACAGAATCATCTAACTTGAGTTCACAGTGGCTCACAGAGACTGAACTGTCAATCAGGGTGCCTAAATGTGTCTGATGTAGGTCATCCACATATGTTATGTTCATGTAGCTCAGTCTTCTTGAGGGACTCCTAACAGTGGGGTCAGGTGCTGCCTTTGACTATTTCGCCTGCTTTTAAGACCCTTTTCCTCTTATAGGATTGCTTCTTTCAGCCTTAATCTGAGGTGAGGTACTAGTCTTATTGCAACTTGATGTGCCATGTTTGGTTAATATCCCTGAAAGGCCTGTCCTTTTCTGAAGGAAATTAATTGGGGAGATGAAAGGGAGGAGGGAGAAGATACTGTGATCAGGATATAATATTTGAGATAAAACTAAATTCAAAAAATTTTAAAATGATTATTTTCCTATCATGAACCAATTGTCAATCCTCAGTTACCACAGAAAAGAAAACAGGTAAAAGTGTTGGGGTCAGAAGGAATAAAAGGGAAATTTTGTACATTACTGATGGGAGCATAAATTAGTACAACCATTATTAAAATTACTGCAAAAACTAAAAATACAACTATCACATTATCTGGAAATATCACCATTATATAAATACATAAATAGCATAAATCATTGTGCAAAACAGGAATCATCATCTTACCATTATAATACATTAGCCAAGATATACACCCAATCATAAATGGATAAAGGAAAGATAATATGTACACCATGAAATTATACCAAGATTTTTAAAAAGGAAAAAATTATGTCATTTGCAACAATATTCTTGAATCTAGAGAACATTGTGTGAATTGAATCAAGCCAGACATGGAAAAACAAGAATCATACGAAGTCATTGATATGTGGAATCCAAAGTTTTAAATTCTGAGAACAGAATGATGTTACTTGAATATGGGGATAGGTTGGAACGTTATTACTCACAAATGGTACAAAGTTTCAGACTAAGAAAAGGAATAATTATTAGATCTATTGCATATGAAGATGACAGTAATCAATAAAGCATATTTCAAAATAACAAAGAGTAAAATCAAGTCTTTTATAATAAAAATAAGAGATGTAAGTTGATATGCTAATTTACTGATATAACCATACTATCCATCTACATATATCTACATATATGTATATATATATATATATATATATATATATATGAAACTGCTATCACTGCACATGGTTACTGCACCTATGAAGACTCAACAATGTAATTGCTTCTACTAAGCCTGACACTGACAAGACCACACTAGTGAACATGTCAACATACACAGTGGGAAATTCATAAGGTCCCAGCCCTTGTGAACAAGCCTCAACTTTAGTCACTAAAAAGGGAGGAGAATCCATTTTCTCCAGAAACTGGCTCCTTGACAGGTTTCTCAACCCTAAGTAGTCAGCCCTAAATACATGTACATAAGAGAAAAATTAACTAAATTCAGTAGGGTGTGTGTGTGTGTGTGTGTGTGTGTGTGTGTGTGTGTTGTAAAGCAATAATAATCACAGAAAAAAAGGGGACAACATCAGGAGTTGGAAGTAAGAAAAGGAGAAATAGAAATAATGAAAATACCATACACTTATGAAATTCTGAAAAAAAAAAAAACTGAAGACTATGAAGTAAAATGAGAACAAGGGCATTTCAAAATATATAAATAACATCTTTTGACATCTAAATTCAACTTCAGTTCTGCCAATTTTATTAAGAAAAGTCTCAAAGCCTTACATGCTGATCTATTTCTTTAAAGGTCACACAATTTGGATGTTAAAGGAGGCATAAACTGATTTTTATTAGAACCTAGCTACTGTACCATTACTATAAAGTTAGATCCTTTTTAAGCCAAACTAAGATTAGCATCACAGTTTTGGTGAGTGAAATTGCTTGTCCATCATTCTTTCCCAATACTCTTCCCCTAGTGTTGTGTACAAAAAAAAAAAAAAAAAAAAAAAAAAAATCTAACTCTTAACACTTTAAAGTGTCTCTCATTTTTATCTCTAGGTTCTTGTCCACATTTTAAATAAAAATATCAGGGCAGAAAGTTCTCAGAAAATGACAATGAGAAGGGAAAAAGCCAAAAGGTGACTTCTCAATGTAACATTTAAAATGAAATGTGTTTATTGGACAGACCCATGCCTTTGCCTGCCTCAGAGACTGGCTTATTAAAATTTTTCATACAGCAGAGACCTTTTCCACTCAGCAGCTTTCTCTCTCTCTGGGCTAACCTTTCCCTGAAGCAAGACCATACATGACATTGCAGCGAGAGTGCCAGAGGAAGCTTCACAGAGATTAATCATGGGGAGGACATTGCATTTCCCGTCAAGCCAGCAGTGGTTCCTCTCTGCTGCCCACCAAGGACAAGAATGACCTTACAGACAGACTTGGGCATGGGGCAGCATATCTACATTTCACCTTACTGGGAAAATTAGACAGATACAAATGGATCGTTGTCTTGGTTGTTCTCTATATTTAATAGTTCCTAGATATGACTCACATAGAAAACCCAAATGGGAGGAAAATCATTAACCCGTTTTCTTCTTCAGGAGAAAAACTGATCACTAATCTTTTCTTATGTGATTACAGCTGACTATGGAAAAGGAAGGTGATGACAAGAAGAAATATAGCTCTGTATTTTCACAAAAAGAAAGTGATAAATTCTACAAGCACTGGTTACTCCTTTATCTGAATAAATTAGAAAACATAACTTTGTACAACATAATGCACAATAATAAACATTAGTGGTTCTGATAACTGAATTGATGGTTCTACAAACCAACAACAAAACTATTTTTGTTTGTTTTTTTAAAAACTAGCAATTTTGTAAAACTGACATTTGCCAAAGCACTATTCCACTCGCCACGTGCATCATATGTTTTCTCATCAAGATTTTATAATGTAATAGGAACGTCAGATCATACATGTCACCTTTTACATCTTTCTTTGGTAAGTTACTTCCTGTTATTAATACTATTCCAATAAGCAATGGAGCATGTGCTTACCTGTCCCCACCTGTGCTCACCTGTGCCCACCTGTCCAGAGATTTCACTCATCTTACCATCTTCTATAATAAAATGATGATTCACTTCACACAATCAACACACAGTTCAGCCTAGACTTGAATGTTCCCCATACTCTCCACTACTCTCAGTAAAACACACAAGCTGACTTTGGGCTATGCATATTAAATCATTTGGCAGTAGTTTCCCGGATGTGAAAAGAAAATCTCCCATCCAAAGTAAAATTAATTTCCATATTAAATCTGTACTTTAGCTCATAATTTCCATTTCTAGTATTTTGCAACTAAATTAATGAATGTCATTGAAATTTTGTTTCACTACTCAAACTGTCAAGCTAAATTTCCATTTATCGTTTGCTTACAATCAGTTAATTCTTTGAAAACCTTTTCTATCTAGTTAAAATCCTAGTGATTTGATGTTATAACAATTTTATACATGGATCATATTTGTTAAACAATCTACTATCACCCTTGGAGCCTCTGAAATAAAGCCACTCACAGGCCAGGACTCTAGCTGGATCTCCATGGCTCCTCACAAGCTCCTGTATGAAGGTAGACAGGGACCTGGGATGGAGGAAGGGAAATGACACTTACATTGCTGCTCATCGCTGTTGTCTCCGCAATGGTCTGTAAAGTCGCACACATAGTCAGAAGGCAAAGAGACTCCATTACTGCACTGAAAGGCTTGGACTCCTTGCTGACCCAGTGGAGAAATAGAAAGACAGACAGTCCAAAGGAAACAAAAAGCTCCATGCACTGGGAAGGCCAACACAGCAACCTTGGGGAGGAACATCCCTTGGCGTTGGGGATGCAAGCTCAGGCACTTATAAGATGAGCACTCATAATTGGAAGCTTTTCTTTTCTCTGTTTTCCAGATTTTCCTCCTGTTGAGTGTGCACTCCAGTTTCCTTGATACAATTCTAAACAGATGACTCTCCAGGCAGTAACTTAATCTTTCAGAGGAAGGACTTTAGAAAATATTTAACTTGAGTAATTGCACCACATTTGAAGCTAGCTGAACATGGCTGTTTATAACCCTGTATATAGTTTTATGACCTTGTTATCTACTGAAAGAAAAAGTCAAAAACAAAGAGCAAATACGCAAATAGGAGGATGACAATAAAGTTGTAACTAATATACAGACTTCCTGTCTTCATTCCTATGTAACCCCTCTCATGTACATTTGGGGCATTACTATCAGACCGGATTGTTAGAATTAGCGAATAAAGCACTCCCCCCACCCCACTAGGATGCAACTAACTCAGAACCTTGGGCATACTAAACACATTTCTACCACCAATCTATGTGTGTTTCATTTTCTTTTCTTTTTTTTTTTCAATAGATATTCTCCCTACATAGCTTAGGCTGGCCTTGTATTCCCAATCCTCCTGTCTCAGCCTCTTAAATTCTAAGAGTATGATAGATGTATAGGAGAAGATACAGTTAAGTTTGGGATCAGGAACTTGAATTCACATAGTCTGTTGATAAGTATGTCACTGATTTTTTCTACCATGTACCAACTCATTTGTCCATAACCCTTAATTAGCTTTTACAAATAAAGCATGTGACGTGGGATAAGTATTCAGAATTATCAGTGTACTGAATTAACTGATACACAAAGACATTAAATAAAGAATCGCTGGGTGGTAATTTCACATGCCTTTAATTCTAGCATGTAGGAGGCAGAGGCAAGTGGATTTTTCTGAGTCTAAGGCCAGTTTGGTCTACAGAGACAATTTCAGGGTAATCTGGGCTACATAAAAAAATCACTGTCTTAAAAAAAATAAAATTCTTAAATGAAGAATACCAGAGGGATCACAAATATATTTGTGATTAAATATCTCCTTACACACAATTTCTTGGGGTACTTAACTTTTATTTTTAAATTGACAGGGGCCAGAGGAAATAGTCCCATTTAACCAGGATGGCCTTGAACTCAGTATATAACCAATTTTGGACTTGAACTTGCCATCCTGCCTGTAGGTTCTAAATGTGGGGATTAAAGATATATATCACCGTCCCTGGAGCCTGGAGTTGTTTTCAAATACTTTAATTTTTCTTAAATTTCTGGAATATAACTGCAAAATACAAAAATAACCCCCAAGCTGGTAAGTAACTAGAAAAATGTCGAGTGGGAAGACCAATGCTTAAGGACACAGAATGTACTTGTGCTGTTAGCAAAGTAAACGTCACCCTGTATTCTAGAAAAAAGGCATGTGTCCTACCTCAAATGTGTGAACATTCAAGACTCTTGAGGAATTCCTGTTTGTGCCTTATCATGAACACATTATATGATGTACAATATTTAAGCATTCTATAATACACACTTTCTTCAGAAATATTTCTCCTATAAATTTTATTTACAATGAGTGAATACTAATCATATATTCTCTATGTCTCTTTTCTGTTTATCTTTTAAATATTGATTATCTGTACACTTTTATATAGTGTCTCTGTCTTAGAGTTTCTGTTGCTACAAAGAGACATCATGACCACCACAATTCTTATAGAAGAAAACATTTCATTGTGGCTGGCTTATAGTTCAGAGTTTTAGTCTATTAGTGTCATGGGGTGAAGCATGGTGGCATGCAAGCAGACATGGTGCTAGAGAAGTAGCTGTAAGTTCTACATTTAGATAGTAGGCAATGGGAAGAGAGCATCTGAAACCTCAAAGGCCACACCCATTGACATACTTCCTCCAAAAAGCCATACCTACATCCAAAGACCACACTTCTTAATAGGGCCACTCCTTATGAGTCTATGGGGGACATTTTCATTCAAACCACTGCAGTGTTATTTTCTGATCAGCTTTTCCAAGTTTCTCAACTTACTTTTCACTTCTATGACATTGGGAATTATCTGTTTACTGCTGTTTTCTAAAGCTTTGCCTGCAATCCTGACTGATTTCTGATTGTTCACTAATACATAGGCTGGAGCCAATAGATTGGTTGGAGAACCAGGATAGTTATGTCCCACACAAACCAATAAAGGGTGACTTTGGCAGAGGAGGACTTCAATAATCAAGTTGATTGGATGACCCATTCTATGAACAGTCAGCTTCTTTCCCCACACATCCTTGTCATTGCCCAGTGAGCCCATGGAAAAAATAGCCACCATGGCAGAGATGGAAATGTACATAGGCTTGACAACATGGACTTCCACTCACAAGGCTGACCTGGCTAGAGATGCTGATGAATGCCAAATCTGCTAATAGCAGATATCAACATTTAGCCCAAATATGGCATCATTGCTCAGGGTGACCAGCCAACAAC